>JAUZND010009642.1:0-29667 GCA_034780555.1 Coelogynopora nodosa
ATAACAAGTGTTGCCAGTATTGTACAAACCAACAGGGTATACAACTTTTTGCCTCCATGAATTTTCTACATCTTCAAGAGGGGTTATTCGACGATTATCCACTCCTGGAGTATAAATTAACGATTCTAGTGAAGAACGTTGACCATCATATCCTGGTCGTTGATTTATACTTTTTTGAACATTTTTCTGAAATATATCTACATTTAGTGAAGATTCATTTGTACTTTCGATAAATTCAATCGTGTCTGTCATAATTGTTTTACTGAGACTTTTTAATTTGTCGTCTAAATCGATCGTTTCAGAGGTAGATAGAGACCCTTTTATCACTTTTTCTAGAGATGAGTCCATATCTGATGAAATAGCTGCGTTTTTGATCTCTTAATACTATTTATTTTAGATGGAACATGTTTGTAAATTTTCAAACGAAAATACACACAAATATTGGCTCAGTTGGAGTTTATTAAATAAATTTTATTATCATTAAATTTTGAAATTATTAGAAATGTTGTCACGATAAATTTATATTATCGCCAACAAACTAAACTTTATCAATCTATTGAATCAATATTGTCGTGGTACATTCAATTTGGTGGTAGCTAAGACATTAAACAATAAAATTGCAAGTAAAATTGTAATATTACATTTGACATGTTTTTTTCTTTAAATTTGTTTTTTCTGGCCAGGAACTAGATTAAAAATGTTTATTTGATTCTAGGCTTATTAATAGAATATTGATCCAGGATAGTGACTCATTATAGACTGCTAATCCAACTTTCTGTGAAAATACCAAGTAACTAATTTTAATCCATTTTTGTTTACAGACATATTTTTATTTAAACTTTTTTATTTAAAGTGTCCTTCAATCAAGAAAAATTACAAATGGAAAAAGCAATGCTTGTTACAGCTATTTTTGATGCTATTTTTTTATTTATACTCACAGAATTATTCTGTTGCATTCCTCTATTTTTAATCAAGTACAGACTATCTTCATCTCGGAAATATGCACGGGTAAAATCAATATTAAACTGTTTTGCTGGAGCAGTGTTTATGACCACTTGTTTTGAAGATATTTTACCAGCAGCGAAAAAAAACTATCTTTCAACTGGGCTTGATCCATCGAAACCGCGTAATTTTTTTAAAATTTAAACATGTTCAATTTTAAACACATTTGGTTATTTATTTCGTGAAATTTATACTTTTTATTCAAATATTTTCAATTTTAAACAGATTTGGTTATTTATTTCGTGAAATGTATACTTTTTATTCAAACACTTTCATACTTGTTATTAAAAGTTTTTAATTAACTCATTAATTAGTTGTCGAATTCCTTGTCATAATTGGTCTCTTACTCATCCTCTTAATCGAACAAATAGTTATGAGTATAAATTCAAAAAAAGCAACAGATCGAATTTTAATAACCACAGAATCTATTAATTGCTCCTCTATCGACATAAACCCAGACACTACTGCAATGGTCTCTGAAAACGAAATTACCTCAATCTCAGACCAATTGGATGACGTTAATACAATTAATACACAAAGCGACCACAGAGATTTTTTCAAAGTAATATTATTAGTAGTGGCTCTATCCTTTCATTCTGTATTTGAAGGATTAGCCATAGGCTGTGAATCGTCCATAAAAGGTATGATATCACTTACAGCCTCAGTATCTGTACACAAATTTATCATTGCATTCAGCATAGGATTGAATATTATCGACAATGAAAATAAGAGACGTAGAAACAACTCTGATTGGACCATGTGTAAATCTGTAGCAAGGACCATTAAATCTACAATATCATTTGCACTAGCTTCACCTGTTGGTATTATTCTCGGAGCTATTGTTCAAAATAGCTTAGATGGTTATAGTAAGGATTTAGCAAACACAATATGCCAGAGTCTATCAGCGGGGACTTTTTTATATGTAGTATTTTTTGAAATATTTCCAGATGAATTTAAACATAACGACGATTCAACAATTACTCATGTTAGTCCTTACACCAAGTTGATTGCAATGTCTTGTGGGATCGGGGTTATATCAATAATACAATTTATTGGTTTGACGTGACTTTATATACTTTCAAAATGTATTTAAAATAATACTTGTAATAACTGAAATTAAATTTTATATTGTCACTGTTTTCGTCATGCTTCGGCTAAAAAATGAATTGTATTTTTGTAAAAAAATGTTACATTTTCTAATGTTTATTCTACTGAGACATAGACCGCAAGATTCACATATGGGAGCACAGAAACAGTTGTTGAATGTTCCCCAACATTTCTGGCACCAACCACAATTTATTGCAAAGAATCTTAACCAAGGAGTGCAATTCCATATGTGGCAGAAGGTAACACACCCAAAGCTACATCCCCAACATAGACCTAAGAAACAGTTGCAAAATACGGCCATTATCTAAATTTCAATCGATTTAAAATATAATAATATATTTAAAACTTTATATATCGTATTTTTTCCACCGTTGAAGCACCAATTGGCCGCTTTCCAACTCCAATCTGGAGAATGTGTTCCATCTGGTTCTCCAATAATATCTTCAAAATTTACCTAGTAAATTCTAATTTTATTTTAAAAAATTTATATATAAAATCAACCTGTAAATGGTCGTTAATGGACAAGGGGTCCCTTAATTCCATGTTCATCATATCAACATTAACACTCATTTTATAATTTTTTTAAAAAAATATATTTCACCACTTAAAAATGTATATTAAACTTGGATACACAAAAAGTGTAAATAAAAACGACAATCCATGCCTGTCTGGTAGAGGAAACAATGAATTTAATTACACAATTTTTATGGTTCAATTTACGAAACTTTTTAAACAAATGTAGCCAGAGTTGCTAAATATACACCATTTGTTCCACTAAAGATACGAGAGTCGGGCTTTGTACATTTTATATAAAATATAAAAAGTTGTAATTTTTATACGTTTTTAACAGTTTTTATTTGGTAAAGGCAATGATTTGAGATATTTTTAAAATTGTTTATAAATAAAACTTTTTTTAATTTATACTTTATTAGCTTTACTAACTTTTTTAATTATTAACTCCATATTGGGGTTGTGGTTATCGAAAACAGAGATTTTATGTCTCAGGTGAGGTTCGTTTCTTCTATATCCTAGTTCTCCATTATATCCGAGAACTGGCTCCTTTGTAGTGTCTATTGGGATAGTGTGTCCTTTATATTCTTCTATTGATCGACCTGTAAGGTGGAAATTAGTCATGTTACAATATAATGATGAAACATTGATGATTACTTAATTTGATATATTTTTATATATTAAAATTCATGAAATAATGAACGAAGATTGGTTTATTATTGGAAAATTTATGAAAAATGTAAAAATTTCTTGAAATAATGATAAGAATTAATCTAAAATAGTAAAATGTATGAAAATTGTTAAACTTTCTTGAAAACATGATAAGAATTGATCTAAAACTGTAAAATTTATGAAAAATGTTCAAATTTCTTGAAAAAAGCGTAATAATTTTTATGAAATGTTACCACATCCATGTTTATTCCTGTACCCCAAATACTTTTTCCCCGCACCCCGTTTGAAAAAGTTTTCTTGAGTTATACCTTCAATAGGTTCGTTTATTTCTTGCTAAATAAATACTTTAAAAAATTTTCAATAATAAAAAGTCAAACTTGATCATATTTTATCAACAAATTTCTGACATGTTTGGCAGAGAAATAACTTTTACAAAAACCGTCCTTTTGTGAATTGTATGGAGGTATAACACTTCCCAATTTCGGATTAACACACGAATAAGAAGAAGAAATATTATACATGGCCACTCCATCTAATATAAACTTTTTCTCCTTTTTTTCCAAATACTCCTTCTTGTTGGCTATATGAGGGACATGATAAGTCACATTATTTCCACGTCTCTGCATTAATAAAGTTTAATAAATAAACTGTTTAAAAATATTAAATAATATTAAAATGACAAAAATTTTGAGAAAAAAGTACAGTTCATTGAAATTGTAAAATGCTAATAAATATGAAATGGTACACAACCTTTTAACCCACATAAATAGATAACAATACAACTGATAATTAGTAAATTAAAAAATAATACACGCACACAATTATCATTAAACAATAGAAACATTTAATTGTCAATTTTATTACAATTAAATTCATTATTGATAATCTAATATATTATATATATATTAATAAATAAATGGACCATTCTTTTTGATAGTAAACAGTTATATTCTATTAAAAGTTAATTGAAACCAATAATTCTGTATAGTTTGACATTTTATGATATAAATTTTATATTATAAAACATAAATATTTAAATAAAATAAACATATTTAAATAATTTTATTAACTTAATCTTGGTAAAGTTGACACATTGTTTTAACTTGGTCGCGGGCAAGATCCAAAATTGCTTCATAATCGTGTTTTTCGGCCATTTCTAGATAAATATAATTTTTTTAAAATTATTTACATTATTAAAATTTTAAAAACAATATTTTATAAATTAATACCGTTAAAAAACTTGATTAAATCTGTATAATTCATATTTTTGTGGGTGATAATTTCTTTATAAAACTGAATCAATGACAGGGCGAAAAAATGAGTGAAATAAGGAGTACAAATGAAAGAAGCAGTCCATATTGTCTCCCAAACGCAGAAAATTCCTTTGTAGCATAATTCTGAACGTTATTTTATTTTTGGAAATTTAATTTTTATAAATATTTTAAAAATAACCTCTTTTAAAGTCCAACAAGAACCATCTATAGGAAAAGTACAATTTCATGCTATTTTGATCTCTGTCGAGAAATGCTTTGAGTTCATTGTCGACAATCTAATAAACAATTATTAAAAATATTTTTAATATCAGTTTAAATTTTTGTTAAAATATTTCACATCGAATAAATTATGGAATTTGTTGAGCTCGACATCAATTTGACTAGAATGTGGAAAATTAGCAATTAATCTTTGCATCACATGACAAAAGCAGCTATATGCAGTAGTTTCTAAAATATATTTTTATTTTAAATTTTTTTAAATTAAATACCATCATTTATAACAACCAAGATGGGGGCCAAAATGTCGCACATTCCTTGCATATATCCGGTATCGAGATTGTGATAAATATACCTTTTTAATTAATTAATTTTAAAATCCATTATACGATTAATTAATTACACTCCCATTATGTTTCTTAAAATTTGTAATTTTTCTTGTGTAAAGTATGGATGATTTCTATCACATCGGGATACATCTTTATCTATGCGATGGATATTTGTTGCAATAGATTGATAAAACGAATCCTACATTTAAAAATCATTTTTTCATTTTTTAATTCATTTTTAATTTTACGTATTCACAAGATTCCAATTCTTCAGGAGTAACTAGAATAAAAATTAAAGAATTTTTTTTAAATGTAATAAACACTGTTGATAGGACGCCCTTCTCTCTCTTGAATTTCTTCTTAAACTCACTTTATCACTTACACGCGGGATTTCAGTAAATTTGGTTTTTAATCTTTCGTCAACATTAACAATATTAGAATCTATTTTAAAATATTTTTAAAAAATTAGTTTTTTAGACATGATATTATGTTTATAATATAGAATTACCTTCCAGTCGCTTACATTCCTGGATATAATAATTGGATTCTTCCAAATCCACTTTTTTGACTTTTTCGTCCCAAATATCAAACATTTTCTTTATTTCATGATACTTTTTATTCACAATTTCGTCAGTATTTTTATGATCCATTTCCGATTGCATCCAACTGTAATGGCCGAAAATGTAGGGCCAAATCTATACAAAATATTTTAAAAATAATATTATATTTTACAGTTTTTCTAGCAGTTTCTCCACATCCGTATAAATAAATTTGTCTCATGGCTTTAACATGACCTTCAATCTAGAAATTAAATGCTGATAAAAAATTCTTAATAAAAGGTATAAATTTCACGTAATAAATAATCAAATGTGTTTAAAATTGAAAATGTTTGAATAAAAAGTATAAATTTCACGAAATATATAATAAAACATCTCAATTAAAGTTAATTTAACACAATTAAATGTTTTAATAATTATAATCAGCTTAGCTAATCCTTTTGTATTAATCTATACATTTTCTAAATTATTAAAAATGAAAACAACTAATAAAAATGAAAAAAAGAGAAAAGACGACAATAAAAAAAGAAAAAAAACAAAAGACAAAAAGAAAAAGAAAAAAGAAAGAAAAGATGATAAAAAAAAAAAAAAATGAAGATTAAATATATTACACTTGTATCCTTCCTAAACTCATTCCACATGTCCACATTTACACACCCTGGTACCACATCTTTATTACACAACTGATTATCCTTGATAATTATATCTGGAAAAGACAAAGAAAGTTTTTTCTTCGAAGTTACGAGATTCATCCCTAAAATATTTTTAAAAAACGTTCAATTTAAAAAAAATGTTTTAATATTTAATATAAATTATATACATCCATAAAATGCTCGAGAAACAATTTTATTCCGCATGACATCGCACAAGTTGGAGCAAACACCTCTAAATATTTTTTATTAATTTACAAAAGAAAAATTAACTCCATACAAGATTACACTTTTTAATTAAAATCAATAAAATCTACCTGGAAGTGTTGCTATCTTGTTCTGTACTTTGAGATAAATCTGAACTCGATTTTAAGTTACTGTTACTAGATTTAGAACAATCTTCAACGACATCAGACCAATGTTTATAATCAGTTTTACAATCATAATGCTTTTCATGAACTGCTTCATTCACCATACCTTTCCGAAATGTACTTAGTTTATCAAAAAATTTTTCGCTAAAACTTTTCTCTAGTTTCATTTTTGTATTTGAATTTTTAAAATCTTCTTCGTCTCTACTTTCGGTAGTGGAATCACATACGAGAGATCCTTCTTCGACGCTATTTTTTTTACCCAATGATTTTATAAACGGGATCAGTTCAAATTTTATAGGGGATTTATCTAAAAAAATAATAATTTTTTTAAATTAAATTGATTAACTTGATTGGATCTGAATGACGACAGTTTCATTTTCTAAAATGCCATCTCGAGAACCTTGTTCGTTTAAAACTGATTTGTTCATTTTTTTAAAATTGGGGAAAACAGAATCTGATTAATATTGTTTATAAAAATTGATTTTTATATTAATAAATACAATTATCTTCTCTGGTCCATACAGGAGGACTCATGTACTGATTTGGGAGGAGACCAGTTTCTAATCTTGATAAAAAGTTTACAATATGAGTTCCGATGGGGAAAATAAACATTCCACATTGTATTCCATCCATATCGATAAAGACAATATCGTAAATTCCCTTTTTAGCTAGGATAATTTTTTAAATAATTTTTTTTTATTAATTATTTTTAATTACACTTTTTGTGCACGTGAATAGCGGATATATCATCCACGTTTATTGTGATTGCATTACCGTCTTCCTGAAATTCAAAATTTTCCGATTCCAAGATAACATCGTCAGAAGTTTCTTGAATTGAGTTATTAGACGACCACTTTATCTGTGAATGACCATCTGTCAAGTGAATTGACAAATAACCAGGAATAAATTTATTTCTCTAAAAAATATTAATAAATATAATTAATTTAAAAAACTTTCTGAATTTTGACGTTATTTTTCCCATATAGAATATTTGAAGCTACGTTTTGATGCAAACTTTCAATATAACTGGAATCACATACAGTACGAGCAACCACTACATCTAATGATTCATCCTGGAAACTTTTCAACTTTGGAATAGGACTACTACTCTCTTGTTTATTTTTTAATTTAAAAGATTTAGACATGTGTAATTTGTAACGATCGACCAATTCACCAGCAGATGATTCACATGTTAATTTTCGACTCATTTGGACTCTTGTGAAGGATATTCCGTGTATACCGTCTAAAATATATTAAAAATTAATTTATTATACATTTTAACTTATATTTATATTATTATTATTGATTAAGTAATTATAAATATAATTATATTTAGGTTATAAATTATAATTATAGGATACATTCTACTTTAGTACTAAACTGTTTATTATAGCGTAGTTAATCGTGGACGTTGTCGAATATCGCACGAGTGCACAATATATCATGAACCACGATGGGACGTATATTTCTCAAATTCATAAAAGGCTTGAGAATTATCAAAAAATGATTGTAAATATTATAAATTGGATAAATGTGTTGGAAAATACTAAATTTCACAAAAATTATCCAAAAAAGGTTTGAAAAATATCAAAAAATGATTGTAAATATTATAAATTGGATAAATGTGTTGGAAAATACTAAATTTCACAAAAAATAAAATAATAATTATAATAATACCCAACAGTGAAGCCATAATAAACGTGTTATATTTCCGCGTCATTAAAGCCGAACTAGAAAAATACTTTTGGAAGTTTTCAGCAAAATAAGATATGATCTTGTTTAAACACTTATCCATCAATGCCACTTTAATCCAAGCAATACGGTGACTTATAGTAGTAAGTTGGTATTTTCCATTGTTTCTTTTTAAAAAAAAATTAATAAATTATTTCAAAAATTAAAAAATTAAGTTAATTAACTCATTAGTCATCAATTTCATAGATTCTAGTATGTTTTTACAATCATCGAAATTATTAGCTGCTGCCTTTTCTAAAAAATACAAGGAAGAATCGATGGATCCGAATATCCAAGTATTTAGTTTTTTGACGTCGTGCATTATACACATTTCCAAGCAAACTGGGAAAAATTATTAATAAAAAAATATATACAAAAATTAATACCTCCAAATGAGTTTACGGATGGAGAATTGATGTAAATAAACTTCCTCGTCACATATTCCTCCAATAAAAGCTTAACCGATCTTTTTAAATCATTGATCAGATTACAGTGAAAAGTTTCAACAGATTCCAGAGTCATTCAAAAATTTCCATAGATTTTTTAAAAACTCATTCAAGTGTGCTCAATTATATACATCATTTTTATATATTAGATAGATTCTGCAAAAAAGTATCATAAATAATCTATAAATAGATATTCAATATTAATTTAAACGTTTAATATATTGAGTTTGTTTCATTATTGGCTATATTAATGTTATCCAATTTTTGTCTCGAATCAAAATTTTATTGTAATTTAACCAAGTTACTAAAATGAAAATAATGACCCATTTTTTAAAAAATTCAACACCCTACGCAAGTAACCAATATATAGACAACTAGTATCAAAACTTGATCCCCAACTAATAGAGATAAAAAATCAATTATTTTCAGTAAAATGTATATACAAAACTAAATTTTTGCAAAATTCCTACTGCTATCACGATTCAGTATTTTTTGTTTGTTTTTTTCAAAGTCTGATCTTAATTTCAAAACTTGGGAGTTGACATTTTCCTTCCTTTTTTTGTATATAGTAGTGTCTGTGAGTTTTGATTTCTTTCTTTTCTCGTTTTTAAGTTTTGTAGGCGCTACAAGAGTCCAGCCGTCTTCATCTGTAGTTTTAATATCAGATGCAAGCTGCTGTTTTTTCTATTTAAAAAAGTTTTTATAAAAATATGACTTTTTTGGTTATATTTTTAACAATTTTTTAAACAATTAATGAAATTTTCATACATCATTTTCGTAAATTTCAAAATTGTCAACATATTGCGAAATTTCTAGCATCGTTTTTTCCAATTCTTCGACAGAATTCATAGATTCGATTGTTGGCGAAAGAGAATTTTTTAAATCTTTGAATTATTTTTATAAATATTTTTTAATAATATTTTTTTTAATACTTTCATATGCCTTCTTGTGTAGAGCCGGATTTTCATGTTTTATTTTGCAATCTGGAATATTCTGCAGTAGAGTAAAAATGGGTGTTTCAAGATTGCGGAATTTTAATCTAATGTTTGACAAGCAGGTCTAAAATTCATTATTTTAAAATTTTTATAAAATTTAAAATTACATTGTTTGAATTTAGATATTTGGATGTGTATTTTCTATTTTTGGCGTTCAAAAGAATACCATTTGTTAGGCAAGGGTTAATTTCAGTGATGTTACCGAAATTCGAGAATATCTTGATGATATCATGCTAAGTTTTATAAAATTTAATTTAAAATTATTAATTTTCAAACTTTTATCTATTTTATAAAATTTATAATCATTTTTCGATAATTTTCAAACCTTTTTTGGATAATTTTTGTGAAATTTAGTATTTTACAACACATTTATCCATTTTATAAAATTTACAAATTACATTTCCCAAAAACAGCGGTATACCACACAACAAAACCTCTTTATCCTTTTTTAGCTTTCGAACAAGAATCTTATGTATCGTATCAGTCTCTTTTACAAATAAACGCAAATAAAACCTCTTTTCACCCATTAATAACGATAAATTAATACAATTATTTTGATAATATGTTCAATAAAAATTTAAATTAAAAATGCACGTTTCAAATTTCGATAATTAACAAGTATACATAGAAACACCAAATACAACTTTATTATCCAAATTTGAAACTAATATTTTTATGAAAAATAAATTATATCCTTCAAAAATGAACAAATCTCGGTCTAAAGCATTTTTATAAACTTCATAAACATAAATTAATACTCGAATAATCTTTTTAAAAAGAATTGGGTGATTTTTTTGGTTTTAATTTATAAGACTTTATAATACTTTTTTGATTTAGAAATTTGTGTTGACACATTTTCTACAGCAATAAAATTAATCATGTATAAATGGATTTTTATTGTCGAATTGCACTGAAAAAATAATATTATGGAAGAAATAAATGAAATTTCAAAAACTTTAGTCTATAGAAGATTACAGTTTTCAGATCTGGATAATTTAAAAACTTTATACTCGGAGCTTTTTCCTGTGATGTAATTTTAATTTAAAAAAATAAATAAAAAACAATAATTTTCATTGAAATTTCAGATACAGTACAAGATGGTTTGAAAATGTAATGCTGTCTTTGGATAATCTATACACTGAGACCGTTGTTGACCAACAAGAAAATACACTAATCGGAATTATAATTTGTGCAACCAAACAAACATGTGATCTTCATAGTTTACCGGTACTTTTTAAGAAAAAAATTTTTATATTTATAAATCATTTTTAGGAAAAGCAACTCTTAAAAGAAACTTTTCCCGCGTTTATCGCATCCCCCAATATAGGATACGTTATTAGTATAGGTGTGTCGAAAAAATATAGGCGATTGAAAATAGGTTGAATAATTGAACTTTTTAATGTTTTATTGTATATTTCATTCTTTAAGCTACCCAATTGTTAAAAAACTACGAAAACCACATAATAAACTGCAACAAATTAACCTCCAATTACTATTTTACTTACCTTCATACCTTAGAAAAGAAAAATGAAGCAGCCATCAACCTTTATCTTAACAACGGATATCTTTGTAGTGGAATCAGTCAAAATTATTACTTTTATGACTTCCAAGAAAAAAATGCACTTCTTCTTGTGAGATACTACCCTATAAAAGCAAAACCAGGACAGCTATTATCCATGTTTAAAAGAATCTTTTCTTCAAGATACATTTATCAATGTCCCAAATTCTTGGTACTAATAATTTTTAGCTTTTTGTTGAGTTAATTACAGTTATTCTTTATTATCATCGAAATAATCGCAATTTACAAATTCCGATGCACTGTTGTAATCTTTTATTCTACTACACAGTTTTCTCAGCTTGATTAGATTTTGTCTAATGTAAAGGAGCTTTGTCCTGTTCATTTTTTGACCTGTAAGCCCTATACACATGTAATTTCTAGAGAATTTTGTTACCATCGTGGCGAGTATGAAATGCAACCACAGAATGTTTGTTTTGGGAAGGTAGCTTTCCCAGGTTATATTGTCTCTAAATAAATAAAATCATTTAATTTTTTTAAAATTACTCCTGAGATAACAAATCTCTCATATTTTTATATACTTTGGTGTTGAAAAGATTCGGAGGTCCTTCAAATATCTCTTGATCTAATTCATCATACATTACGTTCCCATTAACATCCATACGAGATAGACTAAAATCTATAATTTTTGGATCCACTCCGCAATTTTTGACAGTCATTGTTTTATCGGGAAACTTGTAAATTGTCGTCTCTTTCTGAGTTATGTTTATTAAAATGTTACTTTCATGTAGATCTCGATGTTCAAATTCAAAATATACTTCTGCTAGAGCTAGGGATATTGAAATTTGTTTTAAAATTGAATTTATTCGAGAAATTGACAAATTTGCAAAATTGTCTAGTGTTTGGCCGGATTTTATATAACTTAAAATGACAAATTTTTGATTTTTTTCGAAAGTTGAGGGGTTGTCATTTTCAGACTCGGTTGAGCCATTGAATAGGTTCCACGCGTCAATCATTTTGGGAGTGAATGAGTCGTTGGATATTTTTACACTATAATGATGAATTTTATTTTAAAAAAAGTATATTCTTGAAATTTATTTTTTATTATTATAAAATTGAACAATATTGATTTCAAATGAACAAAATTCTTGAAAATTATTTATAAAAAATTTACTCATCTAAAATTGTAAAATTAGCATTTGTTTTTTGCGCTAAATTGGTCAAAATTTTGGATATTAAAATTTCAGATACAACTGATCTGAATCCCTGCTGAGGAAACCCATTGTACATTCCTCCATCAACCAACATGATTTTTGACGCCAATTCTTTTGATTCCAATACATTTTCAAAAACTTCTGCATATGAACCTTCGCCGAGTTTTATTATTTTATCTCTAAAATTTAAAATATAAAAAATAAAATAATTATTTAATTCATTACTCTTTGAATATTTCATCAAAATTCACAGGTACTCCCAAAACGTCATAATAATTACACATTTCCTAAAATATAAACTAATTTTTTTAAAAAATTTTTTTAAGTTTTTTAAAATACAGTTTCTTCTTTACATAAAGACATAAGTTTCAAAATGTCCTCACCCACAATCTCATGCTCCAATATTGATTTTGGATCAATGAATTTGCTTTCATCCAAAGAAATATCTGATTATAATATAAATTTAATATTTTTTTCTCAAAGAAAACTAAATTACTCGACAATCTCTTACTATAATCACAAGAACTATCTGAAACAAGAAAAGAATATTGCTCGCAAACTGTAAAATTAAACCAGTCTTTAATTTCTTTGGCTCTCTGTGAAGCGATTATTTTCCTCTTATTTGCCATCTTTATTCTGAGACGACGTTTTTGTTTTTTTTTCAACAAAATTGCATCAATATCAACATCAAATTCGTCCATTATTAATAACTAATTTAAATAAAATGTAAAATATCAAAGAATTTTAAAATTCTGCGTGATTTAATTTAATCAAAAATTTATTTAAAAAAAATTAATATAAGATTTTTCCATGGCAATAAAACTAGTCCACGTGACAAACATAAATAAAAATTATAAATTTATTATAAATAAAATTGACATGAGCTCTGCTGTGAAGAAAAGAATCATCTACCTTTACAACGTGAATTATAATAAGTTGAAATTATTAAAACATGTAAATTTAGCTGGCTGACCAAATGGCACACATTAACATACCTCTTTCTAAATTACATGTTGCTCTTTTATTACAACTTTGTAGAAAATCAAATATTCGTCTGTAATTGTTTAATTAATTACTATATTTTAATTACTTGTCACATGTAATTATATTTCTTTAATTCAAGATCACGTGACAAAAAGCGTCGATTGTGTAGAAACTGCAACATAATACTAATACGAAAAATAACGGCTACTATAAAAATAAAAGGTAAAATTATATAATACATTTTTTGTAATTAAGAAAATGTATAGACCACAAAATGTATATAATGTGTAAACGTTGCTGTATTGTCAAAAATTACTCAATCAAGAGTTTCCACTAAAGTCTAAACGGTCCAGCAATGTAACAAAATGTCGATAATACGAGTTCTTTAGTTGAGAATTTAACAATGTGTGTAATGGATAGTAGAGTTTTGGTAATTTTAATTATAATCATGTATTGTTTTAGTTTTATAATTTCTTTGTCCATTGTATTTATTACAAGAAGGTTGATTGAACGAAGGTTATTCTAGTGGACCTTTAAAACATTCTTCGATTTTTATTGTGAATTTATTTTTGTTAAATTAATAAAATATTATAGTAGTGAGTTTCTCAGTTGTTAATTATCAGATTGGGAAATAAGTGGATAATTCTTACCGATATTAATAGTTGTGTAATATAATTATTTAATTAATTTAATGGAAAAAAATACACGTGGGCGAATAAAATGGTTAGTTTTTCAAGAATCACTCTCTACTTGTGAAAATTGTATTACGTTGGATTATTTTATAAAGTGCGATGACGAAAAAGGTAATAAGAATATTAAAGTGAGGAGAAGTTCAAAGAGTAACAAGGATCAAGCGTGTAATTTTCACGATATAAAATATTATATTTAATTATAAATGATCAAATGTGTTTAAAATTGAAAATGTTTGAATAAAAAGTATAAATTTATTGAAATAAAAATCTTAGACACAAAATCCACCAGAAAATCCTCCAGTTTGTACACACAACCTACTCGACAAAAAAGTACAATAAATAAACTCACATTTCTCACAGAAAAGCCAGAATCTCCAAAACACAAACAATACGATCAACCTTTAAGTCTATTAAAATATAAAAACCACATAAGCCGGTTAGGATTAAAAACAAGAGAAAATTATACATCTTACCGGTTTCATATGATTAACAAATCACTAAGAAAAAACATGGAAAAGTGTCTATCTCAATATGAAAATATATTGATCAAGAAACTACAATCTGATTATCACGAAAATGTATTTAAAATTCAAAAAACGTAAAATAATAATCAAAATAAAACTCACTTGTAATATTTATTCATTTTAAACCAATATTATATATTCCATCTTCATTTCCATCTTGATAAGTGACATATCGCGCAGCAGCGAAAAAATAATCACTCAATCGGTTTATAAAGATGAACACGTCATTATTTATTTCATTACAAGCCAATAAAGGCACCAGTCTATGATATTTTGAATGATTAATTGTAAAAAATAAAATTACATTCTCTCCACTCTTCGACATATGGATCTACAAACATGTAAATGCGATGCTGCGATTCCTCCACCCTTAAAACAAAAAAATATAAAATTTTTCAAAAAAAATTTAACCAACTGGTAAAATAAAATTTTTTAAAGGTGGCAAGTTTTGCATATAAAAATCAATATTTTCTTCAAGGTTTGGAGTATGCTGTTGTTTGAATTCAGTTTTAACTAGATTAAATTTTATAAAATTATTTTTTCATTACCCAGCATATCTTTGAGCTTTTTTTTGTTTTCCATTGATGTATTTCGTGGAAATGCGACATGAGAATTAATTTCCTGTAGTCTAGATTGAATCTAAAAATTTAAAAGTTTATTTTTATTTTTTAGTGCATTATTCTATTCTATTACGCCGTTTAATTCTTTTGAAACTCTCTCTAGTTTTGATTGAATTGTGTATTGTCGAGCTAGGCTAAAAATTGATCATAAAATGTTTTCATTTTTTTATATTAACCCTATAAAAGAGTTTAATTCATCCAATGATCCTAGGGCATGAAAAACTTTGTCGTCTTTGAAATGCCTCTTATTTGAATATAACGATGATTGACCTAATTTTTTTTTAAAATAAAACTGTTTTATAAAAAATTGATTAAACACCCATGTCGCCAGTTTTCGTGTAGATGGAGAAACTTTTTGTAATTAATCCCTTTCTCATTTTTAATTTATATTTATAAATATTTATCTGATATTTTATCTGTAAATTTTAGAACGTTTTTAAATTGTGATTTTTTATCTTGTCAATTTATGTAAACATGGTAATAAAATAATTTACACGCTAAAGTTTGATCAATTTATTTTTTATAGCCAATGCAATAAAATTTATATTAATTTAATTTGTTAAACGTATTTAAAAATGGGCAGTGAAATAAATTTAATGGACCTCAAACCTTTTATTACATGTTCTTTGTGCTTAGGATATCTTGTTGATGCTGTTACGATTACAGAATGCCTTCATTCGTGTAATTTATAACAAAAATTGTAAATTTCACGAAATAAATAACCAAATGAGTTTAAATTGAAAATCTTTGAATAAAATTATAAATTTCACAAAATAAATAATCAAATGTGTTTAAAATTGAAAATGTTTTAATAAAAAGTATAAATTTCAAGAAATAAATAATCAAATGTGTTTAAAATTGAAAATGTTTTAATAAAAAGTATAAATTTCAAGAAATAAATAACCAAGTGTGTTTAAAATTGAAAATATTTGAATATACATTACATATAATTTAGATTGCAAGTCTTGTTTGGTTGACCACTTGACTGAGAAAAACACTTGTCCAAAATGTGAAAAAATTCTCCACCCTACCAACCCTCTATCAATTATAATGTAAAACTTGAATAAAAATATGATTTACACTCTTTTCTATCATCTAGGTCCGACAACTGCATACAAGCCCTCATTGCTCGTTTAATTCCACAATTAAAAAAAAGTTTTTTTTTAAAATTAATTATTTTATTTTATAAAACTAGTCAACCGCGAAAAAACACTGGAATATTACTCCAAAAACATCAACGAAAATGGCATTGATAAAGATTCTGTAAATACGGAAACCTCTCATGAAAACGTAATAAAAGAAAACCTCATCAACGTTGAATTGAAACCTTATAAACACGAATCTGTCTTAAAGCGTCCTTATTTACGCTGTCCCGCTAAAATGACAATTATGCATGTTAAAAAGTTTATATCTTTGAAATTTTTTGAAACAATGGATAGATATAGAGAAATTGACATTTTTTGCGATAAAGAGATTATGGGAAAGGACCATACTCTGGAATTTATACATTTGACACGTCACATAAACAAGGTAAATTAATTTATTAAAAATTGTATATTTTAAATTTAGAATATGCCGCTAATCTTGTCTTATAAAAAAACCCAAAAAATATCTTGATTTGAGTGTCATCTGTTTTTATATTTTACACTGAATAACTGTAATTATTACATCCATTCCTGTTCCTTTATTATAATTTTTCGAACATCAATATCTGACATTTTGAAATTTCCATTGGCTTTAGCTATTTGGCTAGAGAGTATTAACATGGATTTTTTGTCCTAAAAAATTATTTACAAATACTTTTTAAAATCACCTCTACATTCAAACAAGTATAACTCACTAGATTATAACTCTGCAAAGTTTCTGCGACAATTTTATTAAATTTAAAAAATTTTCCCGAGGCTTTTTCATTGTTGGAATAATCCTCCAATAAATACGAAAAATCAACAATATTGGTGTGATCATCTATAGAAAATGGGTCATTGTCGTCCATTTTATGAATCAAGTCCACCTTGCTCAAAACATTAATCTGAGGAAAAGCCAATTGCATCATTGATATAAGAGAGGTGATTGAAGCCATAATAAATTTTCCTGGATCAAAAGCACTAATGGATTCTACAAAATTGAGGACACAAAAACGAATGTCAATTTTAGCAATTAGGTTTTTAAAAATATTAGAGGTGAGATTATAATGTGTGTACAATTCAATTTGGCCAGGTAGATCAAATATGAAGTAAATTGAGTTTTTAACTGGATGATCTTGTAAAGAATTTTTTTCCTTTTCTGAAGTATAATTTGTATATTTTATGAAGTTTTTAATTTTTCCAGTAAACCAACTTTCGTTCATTTCAATTATTTGAAAAGCTGCAATAATTGATCCATTTGGACCGAGGTTTTTTTGTTGCATTAAATTTTCAACTTTTATCAAATCTCTAATATCAATGTCGGGTTTATAAACCATTTTTTCGTTTGAGGGGTCCATATTAACGCGACAAGGTTTTATGCCAAAACAGGATAGAAATTGGGCTCTTCCATCGCAGTATGTTGATTTTCCTGAGCCAGGAGATCCTAATACTACTTCTCCGTAATATACAATCTTTTCTGGTAGATTTTCAGGGGCTTGGTTCATTCAAATGGTTAAATAAACAGGTATTTTCAACAAATCGTATAATTTTTTAATTAATAAATATGAAATGTTTTCACGCTATTCGAATTAAAGTTTAATTTTAACACAACTTTATTCACATTTATATAGAAACGAATTTTTCAAATTAAAAAAAACATCTAAATTTAAGGCTTAAAATCTTATTTAAATGACTTTCAATGACGCTTCATCGCTTGACATTTTATCTCAGATTAAGCAACTGTTCAGTTTGAACAATTATCAAGACATTAAGAACATAATTGATGAAAATGAGTAATGATGTCGACGAAATTTAAAATTTTAAAGGAACTTTTTTAGAAAATTGTGTACTTCTAAAAAGAATCAACTGGATAGATATTTAAAGTACATTTTTTTTTCTTTATATTAAATTTTAATTTAAAAAAATATTTATTTTTTCATTTTTTAGATCTACATCCCCTGAAATACTCAGTATCGTGCATAAAATGGGAGAAATTACTCTTTCTTGTAAACTGTTTGTAAAAAAGTGCACAATTTCCACAAAAAATGAAAATTCAGCCATTTTAAAATGTGCTCCAAACCCAACAAATATTTACAAAAAGGATTTAATGATTTATCTCACAGACATGTCATTGAACGTACAAAATTATAATTAATTGATATAAATTAATCA
This sequence comes from Coelogynopora nodosa, assembly GCA_034780555.1. NCBI lineage: Eukaryota > Metazoa > Platyhelminthes > Proseriata > Coelogynoporidae > Coelogynopora > Coelogynopora nodosa. Next base: position 18,707 of record JAUZND010009642.1, read on the forward strand.
TTTTTTTTAGCTGCAACAAAATTTAGACAAAAAATTATTTTTCAAAGTTTTCCTGGAAAATTGTTTGTACCAACATTTAAGGGACAATTTCAATACAAAATATCCCACAATATTTAACGAAATTCAAGACATTTGTTTTAAAGAGAGCATTCAATTTATTGATAAAGTTAATTTTTTAAAAAAATTTTAATTTATCAATTTTACAGCTGTTCAATTGTGAAAATTTCAAAATAAAATTGGATTCTAGAGATTTGTCATTGATAGAAACGTTCTCTAATATCGATAATTTCACCGAAAAACGTCTAAAAAATATTAATGTATGTTGCAATTAATTTTAAATTTAATTTTAAATTTTAGAGTTATATCTTGGAATATTTATCGACAACTGAACATGTTGATGAGAGTATTGTTGTTTTTTTAGAATGTTTAGATAGAGAAATTTACAACATTTCTTCAACTTTTCCTCTAGAATTGTGTAATTTAAAATTAAAACAATTTTTTAAAAATTACATATTAGCTGACTTTCAAAGTGAAGTATTTGAAGGTATTTTTAAATAAAATGTTTATAATAATTTTAAGAAATTGAAAGTCTGAAATGTAGCTGCAATTTTGATCATTTCGACAAATGTTTATTTGAAACTACGAGCCATTGTATGGGAAAAGTTTTGGAAAACATTAATAAAAAATTAAATTTGGATATAAATCAAAAAGACGTCATATTCTGTATAAATGACCATTTTAAAAAATTTGAAGAATTTTTTTTTAAAAATGTTGTCACTTTACCTCAGCTCTACGATACGTTTAAAATGATTAAATTTGATGCAAATGGGAACGAGAGAGTTGGTTTTATACATTGATACAATTTTTATATATATAAAATTAATTTACAAGTTGGATATTCAAGTTTTTTTATTTTTTTATTTGACAATTTTTTTGTGAAAAAATTGTAATTTATTTTTTAATTAATTATTAAAATTTTATCAATTTAGAAATGGACTAAATTGAGTCTACTGGTGGAATTTTGTTTATCATGTCTTCAAAAACATATCGAGGTTATTTATTTTAAAAAAATATTAAAATAATTCGTCGTTATAATATATTATATTGATTTTAAAAGTTAATTTATTTTATTTTTAAGTTCAATTTTATGACATCATATATGATGAACTAGTTGTGTTTTTCATTAAAATTTCAAAATTAATTTTTTAGATACTTTTCGTTAAAAATTGTGGCATTATTTTTGAAAGTTTTGAAAGAAACTTTAATCAAGATGTTACTTGCGGTGAGTATAATTTCGAAAAAATTATTTCTCAACACGACTTTTTGGATATTTTTTCAACTGTAGAGCAAGATGGTGCTTGTAGGAGGCTGTATAGTCAATTTTATAAAATTGGCGATGATATTTCGAGGTAAAATATTTATTTTTTTAAAATTATATTTTTTAATTTAGTCGAATGAAGATTTTATTTAAAGAAATCGACTCTACCATTTCAATTATAAATAATTCTAGTATTATTGATGAAAATTTACCTGGAATGTTGTCAAATAGCTTTGTGAATGAAATTGTTTCATTTTTTGTACGGTAATAAAAAATTTTGAAAGTTTTTAATTCTAGTTTTTTAATTTAGATGGTTAAATGAGGAATCTGAATCGAAAAATATTGATAGGTTATAAAAATGTCAATAATTTTTAAAATATCTTTTTTTAATAGTCTCTTGGTCCTTTTGAGGTATATGAACGGACTTTTATTACCAGACTACAACATTCTCAATAAGTTATTTTTTTTAATAAAAATGTTAAATAGTTTTTTTTAATTTTAGATTGATGGTTTGTAAATGCCATACTATTCAATTGGATTGTTCAGATATTGAAAATTTTAGTACTCGTCTCAATATAGTTTTGAAAAAGGTTTATAATGAAATTTATCTTTTTGTTTTGTTGAAAAGAAGGTTGGAAATTGATGATTGGGTAAATAAATTTTTTTATTTTAATTTTAATTTTTTTAATTTTAGTTTTCTGATAAATTAGATGATCAAAATCAACATTTTATCCCCACTTGTGTAAAAATTATAATTATATTTTTTAAAAGTATAAATTTATTATTTAGGCATCAGAGGTTTTTATTCAATTTTTCAATGACACGTCGATGGATTTGAAAAAAATTGGCCACTTTGAAACGTAATTTTAATTTTCAATATTTTCAGTCAGGATAATTAATAATTATAATTATTTACCTACAATTTAGATGCTTGATTTCACAAGATGTGGTTATAAAATTTGTCAGTTATATTAAAAAGATACTTGAAAAATGTGAACTTGATATATTATCAGAAAACTGTAAAATGGTATACTTTGTCAATCTACTTTTTGACGCTTTTTTTGTAAAAAAGATTTTCAGTTTACCAGATTCTTGCGAATATGAGGTATATTATTTGACTATTTTTATTTGAAAATGTTCCATTTTAATTTTTCTAGGATTTCTCTGATTTATATATGATTATCGATCGTTTAAAGAATAGTATAAATTGTAATGATAAAGATGTATTATTTGAAAAGGTGGAAAAGTTGGTAGCTGTCCATTTATACCAAATTCAGGTAACTATAATATAATTGTCATTGATGTATTTATTAATTTTATAACTTAATTTTTATAAATTTTAGGGTTTGTACCTTTCAATGAACAAGATTAATATAGATACGCATAATTTGATAGAATGTGACATTAATTCTACGTCACTTTTAACTCTCGACAGTTTTATAGCTAAATTACCATGTTCTAAAAAGTGAAATTTGTTTTTTTTAATATATATCGTGAAATTTATACTTTTTATTCAAACTTTTTCAATTATTCATTTTTTATCGCAAAATTCTCAACAATACACGTTTAGTAACGGTAAACATTTGTATTGTATTTTAAATATCATTAAAATATTCTCAATTCTAAAATGTCTCGTGCAAATGCTGCAAAGACTCGCTTGGATAGAAATAGAACCACAGCTGGAAGTGCTGCACCTATAGTAGTTCATGAAATTGTCGCAGGGAAATATACAGATCAAGATTGGTTTAAACTGATTTTTTTAATAATTTTTAAATAAAATAACACCTATATTCTTATAGGTATTCGTTGATTGATGTGGAATCGGGGTATAATTTATGTCGAGAAATAGCATTAGATATTTTATCTGAAACGACGCAAATAATATATGAGCGTCACATTGAATCTAAAGTCATTCCTTACACTGCCAGTTGCCTACAAATTAATTTGATTAAAATGTTTAATTTGGAATTTATAAATGTTGATGTAGGCGATGATTGTGATGATTGTACGTGGGTTCCGGAAAATGGTAAAATAATTAAATGGAATTAATTATAATTCTGTTAATTTTAGAACCAGAAATTTGCGAGATTGACAATTTGGCCACTGGAAATGCGCAAATTTACGAAAAAAGTTCTGAAATTTCTAAAAGATACTGCAAAATTGAGTATTATATTAACAAATATATAATATTTATATAAATGTTTATTTTTTTATTTTTTTTATTCAGAAACCTCCCTCCATATATCGATATGAATAAGGAAACGTGTGAAATTGAGGCTCTTTTAAAAGAAAATTCAAAAATCCGCAAAATCAAATGTGAAAAATTGGAAAAAAATATTCAGAAAAAATGTAATGACACATTATCTAGAGCTATTCCACAGGATACTAAACCTATGGTTTATAAAAGAGTTGTTCATCCAAAACCTTTTTGTTTAAGAGAAAAGTCATTAGTGTCGTGTAAGACTATGGATACTTGTGAATTGAAAGCTCCAACAGCTGTCAAGCCTCTATTGAATGTAATATTAATAATTATTAAAATCTATATTTATAAAACAATTTTTATAAAATTCCAAATAGCGAGAAATGCAAAGACCAATAACCCAAAAGGACGTTATTTATGACAATTACGGCACTGTAATATCGACAAAACCTCTCAATGTTAAACATTTGCCAACTAACTCGTAATATATAATTTTAAAATTATTTAACATTTTTTTAGAATAAAATTGCGATATCGTATAGTACCCTCTCCTGCAGAAAATGATAAACTCTTTAGTAAAATTCCCAACATTAATTACAGTAGTGACGAAGACGATGAATTTAATAAAACGTTTACAACTGCAAAAAAAACGACAAAAGACGTCAATACTGGATTTATGGTCATTAAAAAATTTTAAAAATTAATAATATTTTTTTAAATTAAAAATTAAAATTAAATTTTTAGAATGAGTTATTGGAACCACAATCGGGCGTTACTATATATCATGGAGATGTGATCAAAAAGTGCTACAAATCTGTAATATTGATAGTTTTTTTTTTAATTTTTAAATTTTTAAATTTTTCATTTGAGATTGACGACAGTAACAATCACGTTTTTTCAACATATGTGAAAGGAAACAAACTAAATCCCATCCAAAAAGATGTCCATTCTCCATTGTCTGACGTGGCTGTTGTTTTAAAAAGTGCCGGTAGTTTTAAAACTTGTTGATTATATTTACAAAGTAGAATTTTTAATTTTTAATAAATATGTTTAAATAAGTTTATTAAATAGCAACTTTATATTCTTTCAGACGCTTTTGTCACTGGGCGGTTTTTTTACTAAAATGATTATCAAATAACTAATATATTTTAAAAAATATGACTTAATATCTTGGCTTCCTATTTTATTTTTTATTTTAATCTTAATTAATAAATTTATTATTTACAATTTTATCAATCTAAAATAATTTTTTTAAAAAAATATATATTTATTTACCGCAATGCTCTAAATAGTTAATATTAATTAATTATATTTGTAAAAAAATTACAATTTTCCCTTTCTAATTGTTTGGTGATTTTTTAAAAATAAAACATTTACCAAAGTATTATATGCCGATGCATAATCTGGATCAGTCTAGAAAAATTATTTATAAAAAAATCATTTTATAGGAATTAAATTACTTGATTTCCATTATTCAGTAGGTCCTAGAATTTAATTTCAATTTATATAATAATAATAATACTGTTTGACTCTGAAATATAATAGTTAAATTCAAGGCACTTGTTAGTTTCTTACAGCTATTGTCTAAATTGTCTTAATTTAAAATTAATGTGTTTTTTGAAAAAAATGTCGAGATTTACTTGAAACTCGTTTTTCTAGATAATAATAATTAATTAATATTAAATATTTTCTTACTAATGTCTATTATCATTATATAAATAAATAAATTAACATAAATTTTAAAATATTATTAAAATATGTTACTTCAAGAGTGGTAATCTACGAAAATGAAAAACGTATAATTAGTAAAATATTAATTGAAAACTAATAAATTACATCTGCATCTTCAGGTAAATCTGTCAGTTTCATAAGCTATTTTTAATTTAAAAATGATGTAAATTTATATTCAAAATTTAAAATTTAAAATTACCTTTTCATCCTAAAATTATATAAATTTGAGAAAATGACAATTAACATTAATTTTTGTAATTACAAAATTCCCGTTCTACGGGGAAATATTTTAAATAAAATATATCTATTAGATTAAATTTATTTACAGCCTAAAAATTAAATTGATAACATTAAAATTAAATTAAATTTACAGCGGCCAATATCTAAATAAAATTAACATTTTTTTAAAAATTAAGTTTTTTTAAAAATTACGTTTGTAATCTATAATTAATTATTTTAGTGTTGGTATTAATTTAATTTAAAGTACTAAATTTGCTTTCTAGAATAATATAAAAAATTAAAAAATTTATAATTATAATTACAATTTCCTTTTAAAAAAATTATAAAAATTAATATAAAATTAAAATTACAGTAAAATTGATCTGCAGACATTATATTTAGTATATTAATATTTTTTTAAAAAAATGTTTATACTACTTACATCTGCCTATAATTTATATTACTAATTAATTAAAATTTCACCATTTATAATTTAATTAAATTAAATTTTATCAATACTATTTTAGTAGCCTAAATTTATTCGTCATAAAAAATAAAAAATTTTTCAAATTTTAAAAATTACATAACTGGCCTGAAAATAAAATATTTATATTAATTTTAATAACTTTACTTACATATTCAGTTTTCTAAATTGTATAACATAAACTAATTATACTTTAAAACTTAAAATAATAATTTACTAATGTTTCTATAGTCTAAAAATAGAATTTTTTACAATATTTTTTATTTTATTTTGTACCTGGGAGCCGTCTCCGGGCAACTTTTCCTAATTAATATATATTATTTATTTTTTTAAATGCAAATTACAGTATTGCCATATTGCTAAATAAAATAAAATTGTATATATTTTAAATAAAAATACCATATTCTTTATTAATAATATTTATTAATTCAAATTTTATATTTTATACCAAAATATTCTAATTATAATTATTAGTAATATTTTTCTAAAATCATACCTTGTTAGTCTATAATTATAACTTTAGTATTATTATTTACAACAAAAAATTGATAATTACATTCAACTTAGACGACTAAAAATTTGATTATTTATTTTTTTAAAATTATTATTTTTTTACTATAGTCTGAAAAAGGGTATTATAAAATAAAATAGTTTTGGTACTACTAATTGATTGGTACATCAATTTCAATTTTCTAAATTATATTATATAATATTAGATATCTTATTATTAAAAATCTTAATTTTGCAACTAGAATGTTTTTTTTTACTTTTTCATTCTAAAAAATGAACAATATTATTTTAAAAATAAAAAATAAAAAATAAAACAAATTACGAAAAGTGACTATAATGATAAAATTATACTTTTTTATATAAGAATTAATTACAAGTGTAGTTGCTGCTGTCTATTTAAAAAAATTAGTCAATTATGGCAACATTAGATATTTTTAGGAATATTAATTACCTTGAATGCGTTCTATTATAATTTTTAATTTAAAAAGTTCTTTAAATTTATGTTGATCATTATATAAATATTATTTTTACTATTATATTAAGTGTCTCCTGCAATTAATTTTAAAATGTTTATATTAAAAAATATAATTTTAAGTAGAATTTACTTCGTTTCTCTAAAAATTGTTTTTAGATAAAATAATTTTTTATTTAAATTTTTTTTTAATTACAATAAATGCTATCTAAACATTTATTTTTACAGTTGTAACACAGATTTATTATTTTTTTATTTATTTTTTACAATCTAAAATTTTTAAATTGTTAGTGACTACTAATTATCAGTAATAATTTAAAAAAATGTTACTGGAAGTAATTTCTATTTGTAATAAAATTTATTATAAATATTTATTATTTTAATTATTACAGCAGCCTATAAATTATTAATAATTATTAATATATAATTAAACAAGTTTAGTTTATTCGACAATTACTTTATTGTTCTATTGGTGTAAAAATTAATTCAATTTAATTAGTAATTACTTCATCAGTTGTCTTATTAAATTTTTTAAAGTTTACAAATAATCTATTTTATAAATAATAATAATACATCAGAATCTGGCATCTAAATATAAATTAATAATTTTTTCTAATAATTTATTTAACGTCAAGTTATATTACACCACTATTTGGCTAAATAATTTAATATTAAATAATTAAAATACTATTTTAAAATAATTTATTACAGCAACAGCCGAATCTGGCGTCTAAATATAAATTAATAATTTTTTCTGATAATTTGTTTAACGTCAAGTTATATTACACCACTATTTGGCTAAATAATTTAATATTATATAATTAAAATACTATTTTAAAATAATTTATTACAGCTACAGCCGAATCTGGCGTCTAAATATAAATTAATAATTTTTTCTAATAATTTGTTTAATGTCAAGTTATATTACACCACCATTTGGCTAAATAATTTATTATTATATAATTTTTTATAATTTTTAAAATTTTAATAAAATTAAAATATTATTTTAAAATAATTTATTACAGCTACAACAGGAACTGTCGTCTACATATAAATACTTAAAGTTTAATCATATTTTATTAAATTAGATAGATACAGCAGGCTAATAAAATTTCATTTTATATATAAAATTTTAAAATATATAAATAAATTTACATCAGTAGTTTGGGGTTTCTAAATAATAAAAATTTTTAAATATTTTTAATGATATAATTATTATATAATATTATTACAACTGTCTCCTAGAATGGAAATTAAGATTGACAATTTACTTAAATAGCACTTAATAATTTTAAAGAATTAAAAATAAAACAATACCGGATCACACACAAAACTTATATCACATGTCCCTCCATTCTGAACTGGTCCTCCTTCGACACAAGGGTTATCATCTAGATTAATATTTAATAAATATTATTTATGATATTAAAAATGTATAATAAAAAAATTAATTAATACATTCACAATTTTCGCCAAAAGTCCCATCTGGACAATCGCAATCTGTTTCGTCCGTGCTAGGTTCACACACTTGATAATCTTGACAAGTATTATTCGCACAAGGATTGCTGACTGTTTTAACAATTTTTTATTTTTAAAAATTTGTAAACAATTTTAATTATTATTTTAATACTTTACCACTCTCACAACGACTCCCAGTAAAACCATCCTTGCAAAAACAGTAATGAAAAGGAGCATTATTCATTTCACGGCATGTTCCATTGTTTTTACACAAGTCAGATTGGCATACAGGTTCTTGAAATTAATAATAGTATATTAATAATATATTATTAATAATTTAATTATTACTTCCTAATATTTAAGATGAATATAAAAAAATATTTTAACATCACTTGTTTCACAATGATCTCCGTGATAAGCACTGTTACATAGACATTTATAGCCTCGAACATTTATATCAATTACACATTCTCCTTCGTTCACACAAGGTAAAAATTTGCAAAAATCAATTCCTTAATTTTAAATTAACAGTTCGCGACAGTTTATATGAAGTTTAAAAAAAATAAAATTTTTTTAACCCCAATGTACTAAACCGATACAAAAAACCCTACAAAAAAAATCGAGCAAAATTCATTAATTCATCATTAATTAACATTTTATATTTTGTAATTAATTTTCAAAAACTATCATAGTTAATATGTACCATATTTTGTATATAAAATTTAATAGAAATCAAAATTTATTCTATTACATAAATAATAATATGAAAAATTTACAAAGCATGTGGTTGAAACTTATTTCAACTTGAAAGCATACAGGTAGATATCGAACAAAATGGATGTTCCTCACAGATTATATATTGTATGCAACGTTCTTTAATCACTAATATCCGAATCTGACCTATCTGTAAGATTGTCCGAGAAAGATGAATTACTATCGATTTCTTCGGTCAAATCATTTGCCAATATTATAAAAGCTTGATCAGATTTGAAAATGCATTATCATATTATCATATTGCCTACTCACTTCTGACTTGACGATAGCCCATATTGTTTCTATCGGTTGAAGTTCAGGATAGTGAAGTGGCGTATACACATTTTCGTGCCCTTCGTTCTTTTCCATTGTTTGAATTATCGGTTCCACGTTTTCATTACGATATTTCACTACCCTTTCCCATAATGTGGATTTCAAATCATTTTCATGCCAAGCGGTACCTTTTATTTCACAATATTCCTTCATTGTAGGTTTATTGGTATTCTTCTTTGGGCAATCAAGTGGCATTCTCTTATGGTATCGAGCATTGTCCATAATGATGAGTGTGTTTCTAAATTTAATCAAATAAAAGTTTGTATCATTATGAGTATGGCAATTTATAATTATTACGTGATGTTTCTTTTTTTTTTAATTCCTTCAATAAAACCTCCATGCATCTTTCAAATTACTCAATATCGAACATCCAATGATAATCCGCAGTCTGTTTACCTCCTACGAAAATATCCAATGATTCTTGAATGAAGTCAGCTTCTGATTCTGATGAACATGGATCATTTGTCATAATTGCTCCTAATAAAATAATAATTTTATTCTAATTAATAAATAAAAAATACCAATAAAACAGTATCTTCTGCCTTTATGACGTGCTATTGGAACTAAATCTAGTGTGTCTAGTGGATCATGAAGTGAATCATTGTGTTGACAGTTGTGGTGTATAAAAGATTCGTCCATGTATATCTTGGTTTTGTGCGGGTTATCATGTATTTTTTGAATATATTGGTTTCTTAATATTGCATGATGACTTGATAATTTGTATGTACTTTTCTTTTCTCCCCTTTTATAACCCAATCTTATGAGAAATCGTTGAGTTGTTCTTAATGCAGATTTCATACATTTCTCATCACCTGTGTCGAAAATAAGAGTTCCAATGTCTTTTAAAAACAACATTACATCCATCGCTACAACTAGCATTCTTATAATCCTTCTGTCTCTGACAAATTCTCGAATTCTAATAACAATATTGCTTGTTGTCGGTATTTTAGACATTATATCCGGACGTGCAATTGTTGGCGGTGGAACTGACACATTCTGTTTAATAAATGTTTTCCATATATTTGAAATGTCCCGGTTGGATCTTCCCAAAAGTGTCGCTACCTTATTTGTAATATGTAATTTGGTTTTACGTCCTGTTTTTTTATCTTGTTTTAAAGATTCAATTCTCATTTTAGCCTACATCATTATTATGTCAAGTTGTGCTTCTTTGGTAATTAGTAATTACTAATTACTCTTTGCCTTTCCTTTTGAACTTTTACACATATTGACTGTAAAAATTTTTCATCCATCAATTTTACAATAATTATAAATATTTAAAAAATAAATTGTTCAAAAAAAATGTAACAATAACACGTTCATAATAATACTGCAATAATGATAAGTTCTCAGTGATAATAATTTCAAATTGTGTATTCCAATGTTGTTGTTTTATTGGTTTAGACCAAACGTGTGCGCCGCCACGCCGCGCCGCGCCAAACGCCGATTTTTATGAAATTACGCCGCCGCCGATACATTTTTTCAC
>JAUZND010009653.1:0-29667 GCA_034780555.1 Coelogynopora nodosa
TAAAATTTAAATTTTAGGGCATCATAAATTTCTTAAAACAAAGATTCTGATTTAATATAGTTTTTTATTGGCATTATTATAAATGCATGACTATAATCCATGATGAAGGATTTTGCGGTCAAAAAAATTCTATATATCTTCGGCTGCTCACACAGCCTCACATATAACATTTTTATGACCTTAAAATCCATCATCATTATTATTATATATCTATGAAAATTAACATACAATCTAAAAAATTGATTTTGTCCTAACCTTTTTGCTAATCAAATCGAGTGAGAATAAACATTTAAATATTGATTTTATATATTATACTATACTAAATCAATATTTATACCAATAGTCAATTGCTAAATTAAATTGCTCAACAAAAAATCAGAATCAAGACTTATGATTCAATTTGTTACCTTTAATTACATGGAACAATTTTTCATTATTTCTCAAATGAACCCCTTCTTCACATATACTATAGTCGTATAAAAAACAATTATTTAAAAGTCAACAATCAACATGAAATACTTATATTTGAAGATAATTGCGAACCATTAAAATATAACAGTGTGATAAAATGAATCAAACTATAAAGAAATCAATCACTCAATCGGTGTCAATCAATTAAAATATAAAACGAGGACATGACTGGAGTTCCACACGTCAACAAAGACCCCCTCCCCACCTCACCCCGGCCTCTAATCACTCCCAATACGACGACTTACAAATGAACGATGGGAAAAGAAGACCGACGGTGGAGGACTATAATTAACTTAGCTATACAGTGAATCTGTGCGCGGGACAAAAATATAGGGCGAGATATCAACCCCCCTCCCTCCTCTCACAAATAGGAGCATCATGTGGATGGACAAAAGCGTATAGGTATAGTACAGGCTTTGGGAGGGGGAGGGATACGAAAGACTACTAAAGAAATAATTGAAACGAAATACAAGTCTTCCACAAAAACGTATGGGGAAATTGGAATATTTACATGCGAGATAAACGCAGCAATATTTGGCATAGTGTTTACACATCTTTGGAAATGCTGTTGTGTTCGGGAGATTGCAAGGTGTAGCCGATTTTACAGATTATAATCGACCAATTAGTGTATACATACATAGGGCTGAATAAGTCGTACAGTACATTAATACAGGTAGAGAATTGGGGAGGAACGATTTGAATTAAGTTGGTCCTGACGTGGCCGGCAACACTGTACAAAATGAAGTGGTACTTCTCAGTACGTATGTTATTAATAGGGATAACATAATAAATCACAGTTTTGAAAGATTGCTAGAGATCATTTGAAGATAGTATGTAGTATTAATTAATAGTGTATATAATACAATCATTCGAAGATAACTTAACGATATTGCTGGATAACAAACGCATAGACATGTCTAAGAACCCTTATTACTGGGTTATTTAGGAGACACAAATATTAAATATATAAAACTGCTATAAATACGAATTGAAAAATCACAAAAAATCTGGCTTACCAAAAAACCTGGAATTCACAAAATACTAGAGTTTCATATTAAGAATACCGGCCTATATATATATAGATAGAGAGAGAGAGAGAGAGAGAAAGTGAGATAGCCTACTTAATAGTCAAGTGGAAAATATGTATATAACATGATCAAAGGTCGAAATCAGCACTAAAATAACACGCCGATCTTCATGTTGCATCCTTGACGAAGGAATTAAATCATGTCAATTGTAAACGAAACGGCATGTCACAAAAGCTGTTCCGAAACGTGGGCAATTCTGGAAGCCGGGGTTGAGAGAGAGGCAACTTTCTCGAGTCGTCGACACATGTCCATCTCAACTGTGAAGGAGCAGAGCAGGCCATTCACCCAGGAGACGACAGGACAGATGGGCGGCTGACAGGAACAGGAGGAGTTCGCCGTGTCCACTAAGCACTGCCGCAGCTGGACCTCGCCCATCCCGGTCAACAAGAGGGTGATTGCGGTGGAGGGGTTGCTGCCGGCTAGTGTTTGCAGTAACAAGAGCAGCGGTCTAGTTGTCGCCTGGTTGCGGTGGCTGTTGTCACCCGGCCGGGAGGAGTGTGAGTCGAGGAGGAGGGAGAAGATGCGAGCGTACAGACCGGTATTGTGTCCGGTAAGTTGGGAGAGGGTGGCGGAGGCTTGGGGCCAGCTCTGGAGCCCGCCTATCAGCTGGGAGAAGGTGTCCAGAAGAAGGGAGAGGTCAGATGGCTGCTCAATTGGTGTGTCGATCTAAAAGGGAAATGGTGTTTTGTTTATAAATATTATTGTATTAATTATATACTACTTGTTATATTTTTGAGTAGCATAATTAATAATATTAATATTAGTTGAAAAAGCGGATAGTTTCAAAAATTCAACATATTATTATTAAAAAATACTTCCTTCCGTTCCTGTAAAATATTAAATACCAATTAATAAAAGAAAATAGAAACTAACGTCCCCGTATATGGTCGTCACAATACAAAAAAACACAGTAGTAATATTTTTTTAATATATAAACATAAGGAATAGTTCAAAATAAAATAATAATGACGTATTATTACTTAGTAGTAGTATAACTAATAAATTAGTATATTCATCAATATATTTGACAGATTGTAAAATATTTTAATAAAATATACTCTTTAAATTATTTTTATTTGATGATAATTTAAATTATTAATCGGCATTATTAACTAACCTACTAACTAAGAGAGAAATGTACATTATGTTCAATATAGTATATTAACGTTTATTCTGGACTGAAGACAATTAAACAAATTATCACCAGCACATTAAAATGCTACTAACATCTCACCAGTATAGTTACTACTGTATGTAACTAATTGTGCAGCTACATAGTAAAAAAACACATTATGTGTTGGATATAACACAGTTTTTGGACAGGAAGCCAGCACATTCCCGACTGCGTACTTTAAAAGTGGCAGCTAAATGGGAACATGCATGTTAAAGCATAGGAATACTGTTTTTTGTAAAATAAAAAAAGACATCTTATGATATCAATAAAATCATTTTTTTCTGTTTATTTATTGTTTTTCGATTAGTGAATATTGTCCAGAACAGAACTGTACACAATATCCCGGCATAATAATATGACGAATAATGTGTTAAATTATTTAAATTATTTATATGTAATCATTAATTACATCTCAATGTAGTGTTCCTGAAAAAAGTAAAGGATAACTGTATATGTGTATAATGTAACTATAATTAAGGGTAACTGTCAGATAACTGTATAGATAAACCAGATGAAATGCCACAGCAGAATAGAGAGCCAATGCCCGTATGTACAACATTATGATTAGTAGTATCGAAATAATGTTATATACGTCATAGAATAAGTCACCCAGAGCAACGTGATATCCGCGTCTGAAAACAGTATCTATATAACAGATATACAAAATAAATTAGTGGCCGATATCTCATCTAATTTATTGAAATATACGATGCCAGGACTATTACGTTAGCTTTGCAAATTTAGGTTATATATAAATATAATATATAAATGTACAAAAGAGACCGTTAGATATAGTCTGAAAGCTGCCGATTCTGATAAGATAAGAAGACTGGGTCGCAGTCGTCAGGCTTTGCTCAACATTCTGAGGGAGAAGACAGGCTGGAGGCAGCAGCAGATATATTATGAAGATAAGGTCTCTCTGTCTCTCTTTCTCTATGCTCCATGAGATTATAGTGGTCAAGCGTATTTTGTGACACTACCGCGGCTTCGCGTGCACTGCAGAGATAAGCTCTTCATACGGTGGTCATGTAATATTATATGAATCAGATGGCGGCCTAAATGGAAGACAAAAACCATGTCAAGAAACGACCCATAATTCATCCTCATATAAGCTAGGGTATGATGCTATAGAATTATTTGAAACAATAGGCCGCTTATATTATATCAGACGTGCCAAATTCGCGAGAGCACAAGTATACAATCTATCTCGATTTTAAAAAACAGAGAAACGTCAACTCCTCCTGGGATATGATGATGATAGATGACTTATAGTGGAAGATGACCAACCATCATGTCATGATGTATGTAACTTTCACCGGTTATAGAGGCTATATTATAAAGCGGCAATCTTGGAGGGAAGACTTGAGGCTGGACGAATGTATAGCGGATAATGGAGATTGTTGGGCGCATTGATCGAGCAAAGTAGTCAAAGCAGCAGTTGAGCTCTAAGAGTTAACGCTAAACCAAGTATGTATATTGTAATACTGCGTCTGCCTGTCTGTCTGTCTATCCAGCCGAGTCCAGTCCAGTCCAGTCCACTCAGCTAAATGAGGCAAGACGCGCGCCCGACTATATTATATAGTCAGAGAGAACTAATGCAATCATTTCCGTTCGGACTTTCAAACTGCCAACTAACACATAATACAATCAAGCCAGGGTGTGGACATCACGCTTTTCCCTTCAAAATTCAATTAGTTCAGCAACTCTGCCAAAAGAGAGCTTCTGTTCAGTCTTGGAGAGCGAGACAGAGTCAAGAGATAATTAGATTCTCTTGGGCAGGCGTGGTACAACCAACACTCAAAGCTGGATCTAAGACAGAGAGGGCCTTTACAACTTGGCTCCTACCCCCCCCCCCCACCCTACTATCCCGCCTGCAAAAATCCGTTGTTCAGAGAGTACGAATAGATAGAGTGAGACGAGTAACTAACAATACTCAAACTGTCAAGTCCACTTAACGACTCGATTAATCAACCCATTTGAGTCAGTCTCATAAGACAAAGCATGCATGTCTCTCCCACCGTTTTGTTCTATACAAAATCACTAAAGAGCTGAGAAAGATTGAAAGTCGAGCTTTCATTAATCAATCACTATACCCATGCATCCTGCAACAAGAAACTAAATTCTGTAAAATAAATTTTACCGCCATGTTGTACACACATTTAAGTAGAGACGGGTTGTCCGGTTTGTCCAAATAGTTTTAACATTACAACTGTTGGAATTATTTGAAGTCACCGACAATCGGTTAGCAATTCACATAATCCACATGATCCGCAGAGCTTCATTAAATAAACGACAATCCTATAATTACCAGTAAACTTCCTCTCAAATACAGCTGGATTATACACTCACAAATCCAGAAATATTTCACACGGAATTTCTCTCTCCGCATTATAACGGCTTCACACAAACCACTTCACCACCGATTGAGATAAAAAAAGAAGAATTCTTGTTTTTAACGATTCGAGAAACCGATTGTAATTATATAATGGAACAGATTGATAA
Source organism: Coelogynopora nodosa (assembly GCA_034780555.1). NCBI lineage: Eukaryota > Metazoa > Platyhelminthes > Proseriata > Coelogynoporidae > Coelogynopora > Coelogynopora nodosa. Next base: position 5,236 of record JAUZND010009653.1, read on the forward strand.
ACACATTCACCATAGGTCTGTCAAAGGGTATAGCAGAAAAATGAACGCAACTAAAATATTCCTAAATGATCGCACCTTTTATCCATAAATAAACTATACAATACAATTATTGTTCTATTGTTAAATAAGTTAGTTACTGGGTGGAACGGTTTGTTCCTGTTTATTTTATACACCCCTCCTGTCAGCTAAAAGAAAAGAGGTCTCGTTTTCCTGAAAAACAGTTACCGAAAAGCACTATAATATAAATATAAATTTTTTCACTAAAAAATATAATCCATAAGTAACGAATTTTGAACCAATCCTTTTCACAACACTGTAAACATAATGTTAATTACGCAGCAAATAACTCTGTTATTCGATAGAAATTCGGCTCGAAATGAAAACCAAAACGCTACTATATGGCTACATCATACAGAAAATATTAACAAACACGTCAGTTTAATTGGGTAATTAAAACAACATTATAACACGTAATAGGTATATATACGACTGCATGGTATAATACTATAAAATATTGACTAAAGTAGAAAGGTGGAGGTGTGCTTATAATTATACTATGTATATACATATGTACATATATATATATATATGCATTCCAGAGAAGTGCAGAAAATCACACATCGTAAAAGAACTATACACAAGAAAGGAAAATACCGCACAGACACAGTATAAAACTTATCTGGCCAGCGATTTCAGTAATACCTACTTTATTTGAATTCAATTTCCGAGGAACAAAGTCAAAACTCTACTCTCTCTAATCCGTGCAAAAGGTTAACTCTGTATTATATTATATATTTGCATCTCGAAAGAAATCCCCGGCACAAGCAATTGAGTTTTCTCGGTTTAAAAGTGGCCGAGTCTCATTAAATGTTTGCAATATCTCACGCAACTCAAACTCTGCATATACGCACATCATTCCTGTGAGAACATCTCAAAGTATACAAGGAAAGAGAGCTAATTAAGCGAACCTTCAGATAAACATAGTATACATGCTCGCTCTAGACTATTGTATAAAACATTCTGTACAATAAATAACATCAACAGAACGCGCAGGTCGACTTAAAAACCCAATTAACATGAGATTCTCATTTGAAAGCAAAATCCAATCTTATCTTGCAACCCCATAAATATATATATATATATGTCCATGTCTGAATTATAGTCTGAATGCAATTTAATTCAGACTATTGCAATGAAAAAATGGCAGGCTATATAGCTCAAATTAATCGCAGAAAATGAACATCGAAGGAAAATCTATTCTCGATATATTTGCCATCGAACGATAATCGATATACGCATCTTGAAGAAGACGGTCTGAGACAACGAAACATTGAAGTGGTGGAGAGTGGGGACTGACGGAGCGGCATTGTGACATTGCCCAGCAGTTATTGAATATAATTATCTATCTATGTATACAAAAGAGTGGAGGAGCTGAGTTCTGCCCACCCTCCATCGTATATTCCAAATCAACAGCAGAGTCATTCCAATTTCTGGTGGAATCGATATTTGAGAGTGGACAGCGTCGACTCGACGCATCTTGAAGAGAATTGAATCAGAGAGGGAAGCGACATGCCTTTGTAGATAATATTATATACTCATGCAAATCACATTGCGCTGAGCTATATTCTAGTGATAGAAATAAGAAGTTGATGACCTCGTCTGATAACAACAAACCAGCCGATTGCCGATAGCGACAAAATATATACAAACTTGTTTTCCGACCGGACGACTCTTATATATAATGCAATCTGAATGTGTGTATGTATGTAAAGGTCGACTGAATTATTTCCACTGAAAACAACTTCATTTCAGTTTGGTGTAACGGAAAATGGAAAAACTATAATTTTATAGGAATTAGACTGATGTCATTAAAAGACACTTATTTCATTTTACGGTTTGATTAATATTTAGTATTTCAGATTGAAGATTACAGATTACAGATTTTGAAAGTGGCTAAGAATAGTTATACTGATCAAAATACGAGATGGAATAAACTATAATTGCTTCAAATTATATTATTTGAATAAATAATAAAAATAATCAAAAATAAACTCTGCTTCTACCGATTATAAAATCAGAAAAGGCATAATTTGCTCCGGATTAAAAATATACCGCGTAATGATTTAAAATGATATCGAAAATTTGAACGCCGAATGATCGATAATACAATTATATACACCAAGAGTCATTGATTGTGAAAAGCCCGCTTTGATGTCTCAACCAGTAATAAATCACGGAGAATGATAAATGTCTAAACGAAACCTATAGTATAAGCAGCCGCAGTCGCAACTGCAAGGAGCCGGGGAACCAGAGGATCTTGAACTGCGGTACCATTAACTTGACACATAGAAACTCTATGCACCCACTGACATCACACACGATGGACACGAGAAAAGCGGTCGGCGAGCAGAATGTAACCGTCGGTATGTGATATATAAAATAACATATAACTGTAAACGTCCGATGTAAACTCTCGCTCGCTCGCTTGGTGACAAAGCAATTAGCAAGACATAAACAAACACACCCAAGAGCTATGAGAGGAGAGCGCGAGAGAGAGAGAGAGAGAAAGAGCTCTTTGATTCACCGCATCCTTTTGACAACGGGGTCAGCCCGACAAGCTGTAAAGACTGACTGAGAATCTCAAAGGATCTACCGTCTCAATGGCTTCTCTCGTTCATTCTCTGACGCAGTCGCCACCGCGTTGTAATATAGCCGACTTGAACCAGAGCATGTTAATGTAGTTATATAGAATAACTAACCCCCAGTCATATGGAAATGATATCGCATTAAACAAAGCAAATATATAAACCAGATTAATTTTAGTGCATTGTGCGATAATACCGTATGACAAATTCTAAACTTTCAGAATTAGTTATAGCTAAACAGGCACCAATTATAATAATGAAATCTGTTGAAATAATATGTTGATACTGGATATAATACGAAAAAATATTGTTCACACATTGACATATAGTCTGGCTTTTCTAGTGTTCTTACCGCACAAGCAGTTAAACAGTAATAAATATCAGTCTCACAAACTTTGATCTTCCACATTGTTCAAAAAATGATGAAATAAATAAATGAATTAATAACTTTTACAGCGCGATAAAGCGGCGCGTCCATGTTCCCGTAATTGTTGTCTCAAAATTGTGGCAGAAAATACAGTTTTTAGTTGTTATATGGGACATCACGTTGCGCGCTCGCCTAGGCATCTGTGATGTGATCCCAAAATGACTATTTCTGCTCTAATAACCTCACTGGCCACGTAATAACGCAGCACAGGAGGGAAATAAAATTATTCCTTAAATCGGCAATATTATCTTCACTGAGCGAGGGAGAAGGGGGGGGGGTAGGGACGCCCCCATAATCGGCGGCACCTTCATTTTGCGGTGAATTGAGGCAAACCTGCACACAGAGAGAATCGGAGGCGGCCTCAGTAGTGATCAGGACAAGTCAAATAAGCGCGTCTCCTGGTGTTGTAAATCCCGGTTTTATGGATGGAAGTCGTTCTCCCGGGGCGGTGGTTATCAAACGGGCTTATATAGTTACAATGACTGCCTCCTATATAGACTCTATAAACACACATTGTAGACTAGAATGCCATGCCATGATGCCCCCTGGCTACAGTGTGTGCGCAGTTTGCGTGTCACATGATTTGCGCTCTCTTTGACCTCCTTTTGGCGGCGTTGTGTCTTGTCAAACCGCAAATATTACAACTCGCTGCAACCACGATTAACCCCTTTCTGTGTATACCGCCTAGCTGTGTGAGATAATAAGTAAATATAATCAGGACTGAGTCAGTATAACTTATTGTACATAATAGAATATACACGCACCATGCAACTATAAGCAGAAATATTACAAAAAGTACTACTATAATATAATTAAATACATTCTATGCTGTTTCGATTCGATTCGATTTCAATCACATACACACACATAGAACGAAAGAGAGAGGAAGAGAGTGGCTGGCGTCGGCCTAGTTTTTGACATCAACAATTATATCGACATGGAAAAGAGAGGATTTTTTTAATTAACAATAAATTAATAAATTAGAAATAATTTACTTCTCCCCGCTAACAACGATAAATAACAAACAGTCATGACTACATCAAAGGTCAAATCTGGATCGGCATTGTACGCGTTCTTTTGTTGTGCAGATATAAAAGTTGGCCTCAAAAACAATATCTAACAGCGCCGATACTTATGCGGTATAATAAACTGAATATAGTTCTGGTTCCGATAGCGCAACTGAATAATTTACTTTTATGGACGGAACCGTTTTACCCGCCAGGATAACTATTGCCAGTCAATGACTCTATAGAGCAGAATATTACGGAATATGTTTGCCGCAGCAGAGCATGAAAGAAGCCGACTTTTATTGTAATAACTTCTGAAAATTGTTATCGATTGTGCACACCCAAATTTAGATATAGAATAATATACGGGGGAGGGGTTCAGGTTAAAATATAGTAAGATGACAAATTCCGGCCTTAATCGACAACTTTTCTCCTTAATCAGTTCAAGATCAATACGTCTATAGCAAGAGAAGAACAGCTGTTTCCCGCATTTATTACCAAAAGGAATCGTCTCTTTGACTCTACCGTATAACACGTCTTACAAAACAATTATATTTTATTATCAAGCTCTATATACCATGATCAACCTGAAAATATTACTTGAAGATGATTTGATAAATGAACTCAAAACTGTGCTAATATAGGACACCGTAGGGGTTTCCTTGTAATAGGGGGGGGGATAATAACAACATAATTTCTGACAAGGCGGCAAAATGCAAAAAGATCTGAGGTAACCGGTTTTAACGACTTGTTGAAGATCCAAAACATGACCACTATTAATAGTGGCGGGTGACCGATTTCCAGAGCAACTATAAAAGTAATGATTGTGCTATTATTCCGTTATTACAGCTGTGAGCTATTCCGCAGTGATGAGGCCCACTTATTAAATTATATTGTTATGAACAGCGATAAAGTTGGGACATATAATTATGATATTATCAACGACCATGGATAAAGAGAAGAGGCTAACAATGGCGAAAGTCTGACGCAATAAAGATCAAGAGATCTTGCCGACAGGGATAATCAACTCACAAAGGGGCGCATTTTATTTGGTCTCAAATTAGTGTAATATTCGCGAATTAATATATATATATAAATAATTATGTTTTGTTGTCTAAATTTATACCCACAATTTTGATCAAATATATTTGACAAATGATTCCATATTCTAACAAATCTATATTAAAATTGCCTAGTTTACCTCGTATACTATATACACCAACTATTAATTTGGTTAACGTTTTAAATGCATTCTCAAAATATATATACATGATTAATATATTACATAGATCTTTGAATTAAAACCAGCAACTTCAAACCTAACATCCTAACTTCAATAAGCAAACAACACCAAAATTTCAAATATTTAATAAACTCAAGATAAAATACAAGCGCAAACCAATTCCACCAAACAAGCTAATACTCGAGCGGCAGCTTCTTAAGAAGACAACACAACATTATTATCTCCAGGTTTCCATTTTCTCCTCTCAGAGACAGGCAGAGCTGGCAGTCTGAAAGTCAGACTTGGGTCGTCTACATTATACAATTTAAGTGAGAATTATGTTCTTGGCGTGCGAGCGGTATTATCGCGCCATGGGACCCTGTGTATGCATATAGGTGGGCGGAGAAGAACATAAATCAGCGGGAAAACAAAGGTCCCGTAATCTCTCCATGCACACGCGCACACTGGACAATCACCTCTTAACGACTATTGCCTGGCAATAACTGGACATAATATATTATACAGTATAGAGAGAGAAGAGAGGGGACACAAAGAGATGAAATATAGGATATTGACCGGGCGCTGGCGTTAATGGCACAATCCCACGAGAGAAAACTGGTCGCAGGTCAAGAAAGTGAGATGAGAGAGAGAGGAGAGAAGCCCCAACGAAGACTCTCTTGGATCATGGTACTATATAAGAATATAAACTCGTGAATTGGGAAATAAATGAAGTCGTAAAATCGAGGAGGAAAATTGTAAAAACAGAAAATCAGCAGAAAAAGTAGGAAATGTCATCAAAATACTGAGGCAATGAAAGGTTCCTTGTGTCGTAAAAACGGATTGATATTATGCTTAAATGCTGTTTTATGGCGGTTTTACGCCCCATTCGATGGGAGGTTGAGCCAATATTTAGAGCTTAATAATTATCGAATATCTACAGCGGAACATTATGAAAAGTCTAATAAAATGTGCAATTATCATGTGAACCATTGACTATGACAGCTGCTATATGCTGCGTTAGCAATTTTTATAAAGATGTAATATACAACGAACAACTATAGACCCTTGTTTACCAAGCTCTGCTAATATTAGCATGATATACAAGGAATATGTAGGATCTGTGATTTATAACCATGAGAGTAAGGGGGGGTACAACAATCACTGTACCGAAATATGGCCTGCAATATACCAAAAAACGAGACTAAACGAATGACTGCCGAATTATACAATCAAGCATAATTATAAACTATAATATATAGTATATATTATCACATTAATAACCCAAGCCAAGTCGACACTAAAATAATAACTAGAAATGACTACCAAGTTAACAATGCAGAGAAATTAGTGCGACTAGACGTATATAAGACTATGGAGAAGTTGACCTTTGCAGAAATCTTCAACATCGTATTTATTAAACCCAGTAATTACAATATTATAAAGTATATTTTATTATTACATTATAGGCGCCGTCGTGAGTACAATTAAACTTACTTAATGGATAATATGGGTATAGTACGATAACGTACTTGAAGTGGACTTGTTTCTTAGTTGAAAATAAGAATATTAAATATGGCGACGGCAGGCCAGATATATAATTAAACGGAACATTTTGAGCACGCATATAGTAAATTAAGTCGATGAAAGTAATTAGTGTCAAAAACAGGCTTTGAAATAGTAGGCTTTGTATTGTATAGCCTACTTATCCTACATTTGTCATGAGTGTGCTGAACAGCTATGTCTAGTACAATATATTAATATTATTATCAACTCGCATCTTATTCTCAAAAAACTTTTACTCCTTTTAGCTTTTATAATACAGCCACGAGAGTGTGTGAACAGCTTTCTTTACTCAAAAAACCTGATTTTAAATCGAGTTGACTAAACACCATAGAAAGAGAGAGAGAGAGAACACAGGAGGAGTACAGGAAGGTATCGCCACACAAATTTATTGATCCAGGCCAAATGAGGAAGAGAGAAGAGAGAGCAAGTAGCACACTACAACAAGGTAGAGCGAGAGAGAATTTGGGTCAGTTTACTTGACACCAGACGAGAGGAACAAGGCTGCAGAAGCGAAGGGACACCACCACCACACCAACAGGCACCGAGGCGCGCGGTCTGTCTCTGTAGATCTCGACGGGACCTTCAAAAGACATCGGCACAAAGAAATGCCGCCAACCATCCATCTCAATGCTGCTGCCTTCTTCTTCTGTGCCGCTCGCTATACCGATGCAATGCTCTGTTCTGACTCTGTTCTGCTCCCCTCTGCAATTAGTCGACAATATATCGGATGGCGCGCGGCAAACAAGAAAGCCACACCAGAGCCATGCAGAGAGAGAGAGAGAGCACAAAAATAATAACTACAATTTATTTTGTCCGATTCAAAGGCGGCGAAATCCAAGTTTTGGTAGAAGCGGCGGCAAGTTTGAGGCCGTACAGATCGATCAAATGGGTAGTTTTATTTAACCACGACGACTTTTTGTATTATATAGTCAAAATTAGAATTGTATAGATGAAAAAAGGGTTTCAATATATATTATTAGTCTGCGCCAAGGCTGCTAAAAGAAAAAAAAACGAAAACTGTTCTGAGTAATCTGAAGTGGAGTAGAAAGTGCCGGAGACAGGCGCGTATGTTCAAGATGACAGACCCCATTGTAAACAAAGTCTCTCTAGATGAACTCAATAACATGAGCATCCAAACAGCACTGCCAAAGCTGAGTACATAGTTGTCGGTGGATAGTTATATGCTACAGACAGCCCAAAAACAAAAACCAGAGATCAAATTCAAGGATTTTCGAGGGCAGAAAACAGCCTACTTTAAGGGTTTTCATAAGACACATAACATATTTGGTGGAAGTCCAGTACTCTGATCAATTTTACTAGGTAGAAACAGATTTTTTATTAAATAAATTACGAGAACAATGAGAAGAATACTGCATTTATTTATATGATTAAGTTATAGCTAAATAGAAACTCTTTTCATTTTATAATAAACATGGGCCATTACATAAAATGGAGCATTTCCGAGGTCACTAATTATTACTTACCCTTGACATTGTGGAAAATTAAAACAGGTGATTCACCAACGCCTTTACCAGACAGAGATAACAAACAAAATAACTCATCCTATAATCATCGATGTCACATAGGCCCCCTCGTTCCAGTCTGATTGACCAATATTTAATAACATAACCCACACAAATAAGAGAGATAGAGACTCACCTGAGAAGTCTCCTTGGAGGCCAACCCGTCGACAATCCCCGCCAGCAAGTCAGCCAACATCTGCACCAGACTCAGCTCTCCCACCAACTGCCGCCTGGAATGCGCCAACCTGGACGACGACACCACCACAGAGGACTCGGCATCGGCGGTTGGCACAGGCGGCGGTGGTGTCGCCGAGGAGAGGGAGAAGACCAGGTTCCTCACGAGGCCCAGCCAGACCCGACGCACCCCCGGGGCAGGAGGGAGGCGGCAAGAGGACTGGATGCAGCGAGCTAGGGTGGCGATACGGTCCGGTTCCCCGGTGAGGTAGAGGCTGGCCTGCAGGGCCAGAGGGTGTCCGGCGGTCACGTGACGTAGGCAGCAGAGGGCCGGCTCGAGGAAGTCGGAGTGGGTGGGTGATGACGTCAGAGAAGAAAGGTGACGGAGGATGGCGGACACTACGCCCAGCTGTGGGGAGGTCGATGGGTTCGTATCGTGTGTATTCATGAATTACATCATTCGATTAATTAATATTTGTTGTTCAAAGTTCTAGTTTCATTATTTATTTCTACAAATCATACATCTAAAATTAACTTAAACATATTTTTTAATATGTAAAACTTTCTGATAATATCATCTTTTTAAATGTAAATACTCCTTACTATAGATAGGTCAGTGAAATATTTTAGAATAAATAACAAGCGTTAAACGTACAATGAAAAACTCACAAAAATACGTTATTTAACGCAATACTTAAAAATGGTATTATAATATTTTAATTTCTTAACAAATTATATTTTCAAAAATTGAAATTAATTTTTGGAATTCCTATATTTTTTTATATATCTAAGCACATTATACTTATTGTTGTTTATATGAATTGAAGGTAAGAAGGTAATACACTGTGTTATGTTGGCCCAACAATATTTTCTATTAAGTTTTTCAAAATGATTCAGTATTTAAATATTACTAAATTATGAAAATAATATTAAATTTAAATAGATACAAATTGTTAGTTAGTGAAATAGATTACATACCAAGTTAATTTTTTCAAAATAATAGTGAAAAGAACCCAATATTGGAAACAACAAAAGTCAATATATACTGACACCAATGAAGGACACAAAATAGAGTACAAATATCAAAAAGATGTTCCATAAAACTAAACCATATTATATTTGTTTACACTATGAACATGATACGTTGGCTTACCAACGCAATTTATAAAAAACCAATCTTATATAATAATGAAGGTGATCAAAATAGTCTAGAAAAAGTAAATCCAACCATTAATGTAAACATAATTCGACGCAGCGAAAACCAATTAAACAGAACAACATACCATAATACTTGAACAACACATATACCAAAGAAATTCAATTGTAATATATGCCGCAACTTTTGTCCTCATCGATCATGGCAACAGAAAAAAATGTTCCCAAGTGTAGCTCACTCTCTATATGTATAATACTGTATTATACAAATCACTACTTTAAATAGTTTTGTCAACATCGCAAATACATACAAAGTCGCATTTACACTACAACTTTGTAAACTAAGGGACGAGAGGAATTATAAAGTTGTTTAACAACCTCACCGTGTTGAAATCAGTGGAATGTAAGCGTCACACACATGTTAACTGTTTTGGGAGAATTGTTAGCTAAAAAGATTTAACTAACGCGCAATAAATTTAATATTATAATATGTAAAGTATATATAATAACAGTCGGTTTATGTTAAAATGTCGCACACATGAATTCTCGACTGAGTATATATGGCTATAAATATACTAATTAAGTAATTTCTTGTGTCTGAGAGCTCACTGAACTCGAGGGGAAAGCATAGTCGGCGAAAGAAGCAAGGGGCTCAGGGGCAATATAACTCTGCCGCATATACACAATACACACAAAGCCGGCCGACAAAACTCTGTCATACTGCCGCCGCGGAGAAACTTCATCCGACTAGAAAGAAAGAGATCCCTCAAAGCGAGACCGACCAGCGAAGGAAAGCCACGAACGGACACTTGCTTACAAGGGAAAGGGGACATGGATGGATGGAGGGGGGAGAGAGATAGCTACACATTCACGGCACGGCACGCTCAATAACATCTCGAGCGTTCCTTTGAAGAGGATAGCCCTGCAGTCAACAAGATTGGGTTGAGCTACACTACACAGAGTCAGACTGACCACAACAGAGATCAGAGGACTGTAATTAAGAGAAGGCGAGAGAAATCCCTTTCGTAGAGTTTCGATCAGAAAACCCTTACATCTATGTTGGTTACTTTATGTTTGTTATATATATGCGAGTTTTAAGTGAAGGCGGAATTTAGAATGTAACAAGCTATATATTACTCAATTGTATATGGTGGTGCATCAAAAATGCGAATTATGTCAACGCCGTATGATAGGTATCCTATGTGATATCCTGTGATACAATATACTATCCAACCCGCACTATTTGTATATAAAGATATTTTGATCTGCCTGTGCAACACCGTCAAATTGTTTTAGTAAATGGAAAATTATCGAATTCAGAAAAAATTATAATCGATTTTAGTAATTCTAACCCTCTGTGTGGATTAAAGGGGAAAACTAACCCCCTTTGGATTGATCTTTGGACTGAGTTAACAAAATGTGGTTGTATTTTAGTAATAAAATTATTGTTGTAACCCTTTCGCATTTTGAGGTAATTAATTAATTTTAAGTCATTCTTTAAAAAAAAAGACTTTTACAAATAATTAAAATAATAAGAATACATGCCCTTAGGCAAATTACCATGGTCATAAACGATAAATAATGTTTTATTAATAATACTATTGAAAAGTTTTGTTTGATATTTAAAAGTCTGTATAAAAGATATTTTAAGTCTGATATTTAAAAAGTTTGATTACAACTTAATTGAAATCAAAACAGTGATCACGTCATACTTATATTTATAATAATCACACAGACAAGATTTTGATTTCACCAATGTATATTTTACTAATCAATAATAAACTGCTATCTCGCAATAACGACAGTATACAAAATATCAAGCCAGTAAAATATAATCGATTACAACTTAATTGAAATCAAAACATTGATCACGTCATACTTATATTTATAATAATCACATAGACAAAACAGTTCACAAACGCATTCTATATACAGACATAGTAAAATAATGTATAATATGTTACGTCTATACTGATGTCCGACGGAAAAATATGAGCCCCTAATAGATTTCCCAGACGAGATGCGGCGGGTATCAGCCTATCGTAATAACCAAAGTTCTTAAATACAAACACATTATAGCACAGAGTCTGCGAGATGCAGCAGTAAAGTTAAAGTATGCGCCCGTGTGATATAATAAGTATGATTGACTATTAATCAAGTGTCATGGTCGGACTTCAAGCCAGTATTCGGCACTTACAATATACCTCCTGGCCTTCATGAAAACATTTTCTCGTATAAGCCAATATATAGCTGTTATAACACTATATGGCTATGCTGTATGCCTCTTCTGCTCGTTGTGGAATTATAAAAGAATATAATTCACTTTGAATGAAGCCGTATATACCGGCATACTTTGATATCGCCGACGGTACACCAGTATAGCAGCACAACTAAAACTATCAATAAATAAAATCCGATTTTGTCGTCAGAAATTAAATAAAAGCTACATCTCCTATATAGATATATATTGTGCGCTTATAGTTGAAACGAAATCGAAGTACAGGACACATCTTAAATGGATTATTACATTTTTCAAGATACTAAAAATATTATTAGTATCTGGTACTATACAAGAACAACCCCGAACCCTTTTATACTTGCACTGCAATATATTTTGAAAGCATTAAATAAAACTATAGTAATAAAAAAACGAGTGAAATTTTTCTTAACGAAACTATTATGACGATGAATAGGCAACAATAATTTTTACTCTATTAAATTTTATTTTATATAAGTCGAGCACAATACCAGGCAATTAACCTTATTCGTCTTTTATTACCAAAAGCATACAATCGCGACCTTTAATAATATAATAAACAAAAGAACCATAGCTGTCACAAACTCCCTATTCAATTTAACTGATGCAATTACAGTTCCGAAAATAAACTAGTTGCCCCATATCGCCATAATTATAAGGCGCATAATCTCATCGCCAAAGTGTAAAAAGCCGGCGCGAGTTTGAAGAACAATAATGACCCAAGTTTTTAAGAAAAACAAGGCGATGCCGCGCACGTTAAAGGTACCGCCAAAGGAAGAGGGAGACTCGTACCCGCAGCTCCTCACGGGTAGGATTCAAGGCTTCGCCGATATTACCATTTTTATGAACCCATAAAGATAAAGTTAGACATTTCAGAATGGCTTGCTCACTCAGTTTTATGAGGTTGTAATGCTTTGTTGTTGCCGACACATGAACGCCGCACTTTAACCACGTTAAATCAATGAGATATACACCCTAAATTCCTAGCACCTCAACGTCACCAAATATATTAATGAATTGTGCACACACATAAAATAACACACTGAGTATATTATAATTAGTTTCACCATGGCATATATATCGCTGCAATTTATATCAATAACAAATAGTGCGCATCTCAAAGGAATCCGACTAAATCATGCGGCGACTATTATCCAAGTTGTATATTATAATGTGTAATCCTTCATAAGTCAGACTATATCTCCACATAGACCACAAACACATTTCCAAGTGCACGCATAGACATCCATATTATTTATTTGTCTCCGTAATACCGGCGCGCATCTTAAGTGTATATACCCAAAGTCAAGCAGTTTATAAGTTTAGCTAGAGAGTTAAGTGACGCAAAATCACGACCTCAATTAAATAACCGATCGGTGGATCAAACGATATAATTTGCCCTGGAACAATTCGTTTTCTGCCAACCACACCCTCCATTCCTTTCGCTTTGACAAGGTATACCTTCAACTTAGTTTATACTAGCATCCCAAGGTTGGCAGAAGAAGCTTTATAGTATAGATGCTCTGCGCCTAACACTGATCTACAGATATATACTATATACACACTTACTGTGAAACATACAACCCGCGGCAACCATTAGGCCACACTGCTTCCTGCCTTGAGAGTAATTGTGTTCCGTAACACAGCTTTTCATATATATAAATCTACTTGAAAAAGTAGAAAATTAGCGTCGTGTTCATCACATCATTTCAATCTCTCCCACTCCCCTCTCGAGCTTACGATGTGTATACCGCCAAATGCACTTAATTTTCCCAATTAGAAAATGGCTACAAATTACCGCCTTGGGAGACAAGAAAGTCAGACAAGAAAAAAGAGAACAAAACATTTTCACCGTATATTATATGTATAATATAATTAATATATATACACTAACCTTTAGTTGGGGCATAAAGCAAGACTAATTTTACAACCCAACTAGGCCAGTAAATCTTAATAAACCATGCAATAAAATCGACACTGAAACTGGTTGTGTCGGCAACTGAATCTCTGCTCATAAATCAAAAGTCCGTCCTCTGCATAGAGCCAATTTCCGAGTGGACAGGTCTGCAATGACTTAGAGACAAGTCGCCTCATTTCCTCCGTCATTACTGGAGTTGGCGACCGCCCAGCTATGATTTAATTCTCACTTCCGATGTCAACTGGTCTCACTACTTCACTCGAAAAGTCATAAATTATATATATATATATCTATATCGATGAAATGATTCAAATATAGAATCAAATCACATATTAGAGTTACACTACACAGAGGAAGATTGACTACATTGATAAAGACGCAAATATAAATTTATCAAAAGTGATTCTCTAAAGATTAAATACAAAAAATAATAAAAGTTAAACCAAACCGCTTTAGAAAAACCCAAAACATAATAATAATTTAGCCACAAAATCAGTACAGAATACTATTAGAGTGTGTGGAGTACTAAAGGAGACCGAGAATTTAATTATAAATAATTGAAAAAATAGAGATAAAACATTTAAAGTATATGAGAAAAACATACTTAAATAATAAAAATATATTATATAATAGTAAAAAATATTAACGATTATTTTTTTTCTTTCAAAATATATAAATATATTATGTACATGATAAATAGTTTTTTAAAAAGATATAAACTTAAATTAAACGTTAAGTTAAAATGTATTTTAAATCTACGAAAAAGAGACAAGTTTCGAATTTACATGCGATTTTCAGACGCGTGATAAAATATAGATACTTAATTGGAAGTCTACACTCAAAACCTTCATACGCAGGAAGACACGATATGCTACAAATGTGAACATCTCAACGGGGAATCTAGCGGACACAAGTGGCCAGGAATAATTAGATTCCAACCAGAACACATGTTATCCCGAGAAGAACACGCCATAATCTAACTGTCTCTTCTGATTATCAGCAGAAAACGATACATACAAATAGAGGGTCTATAGGAGACCCTTGAGCTTCGACCTCAGATTACATCACCCAATTGCGTCGTCTTTGTGCCCTTGTTGGCAAAATAAACAACCGGGCACAGAGTGTGTGAGGAAGATGCAACTGAGGCCCCTCGACACTATAAACTGCAGGCATGCCAGCACACCTTCAACGGGCGTTGGTGACCCATATGTGAACTCACAAAATAACACGGACTTCAACACTTGACTCAAAAATCCGGGCGGAAGCAAAAGCCGTACACAACACACAACACGCAGCAGAGGGGAGTGGTAGTGTGCCCTTCATTTACACTTCATTAGCAAACACGAACGAGTTGCACCTCAGCACAGCAATAAGCAACACATGCACGAGGCAGGATGACGTTAGCAAATTGTTTAGGTATAACCGATGAAATATATCAACGATATTTAAATGTATACAATGAGCCCTGGAAACAGTCATCAATCATGGCAATTATTTAATAATAGAGCTGTCTTGTTGTTACGCCATGACGTGGTCAAACATAAAGCGATTTAAATTTCAACAACAGACGTGCAGATTGTTCCATGAAAAGAATATATAATTTAAACTTTTTCTTAAAGTTTACTTTGTTTGACGTTATAGCTCCAGCTCATTTAAAAGTATAGAGCAAATAGAAATAATTGCGTTATATATCATGACGGGTGGTGAAATAAGAAGTAAATGAACCAGGTACGAGATCGAAAACAGTACATATATTATTAGCGGCTCACATTAAACGGAATACTTCATCGAGAATGAAGGTTAAATCAGAGAGTTTGGCTAAATCTAGACAAACTATTGCACAAAAACTATACAAGAAATCCTAATTGAAAAATATTATTCTTTTTTATCGCTATAAATATGGTTATAACTAGTTTTATTATAACCATGCCATTAAAAATGTAACTTTTTGAAATTGATTCTCTGAACAAATGTCCACAAAACAGGACCAAAACAAAGCACAACACAGAACCAGCTGCTGCATAAAAAAGTAGAATGTAATCAATTAACGTAGAAATTCAATAATAAATGCCATCGCCAATAAAAAAATAAACTTTTGAAGTTCTAGAAAAGCAATAATCCTAGGAGAATCATATCTCATTAAGCGACAAATTACTACTTGCAATGCACGCTATAATATTCAACTGCAAACCTACATAGATGATTATATATTATGTAAAAATACTAGCTATCTATTCAACATTGAGAGACAAGCTAATGAGCCATCACAGCACAAAAAGTATGGACCATCAAAGGAGGATCTTCAATTTCATAAATATTACAAGCGTGTATACCCTGTACAGTGAAATGGGAGGACAGAATCAAGGAAAATATCAACTGAATTATCCTTCGTTTTACCTACAATTTCTGTATTTAGATTGACCAAGATACCCTCCAATAGTATATGGATGGATCTCTGGTTAAAATAACAAGAAAAACTTAAACTAAACAAAACCGACTTGATGTTCCTATAGGATGTCAGAGGCAATTATGAGCCCGATAATTGATGTTGAACTATTCGAGAGATAATAGAAACTGAGGAAACATTCTAAACTGTTTAAACTTAGTTCTAGCTGAGTAAAATGCGAATAATACACAGAATTAGTTAATTAAATAATGCTACATTTAAGACGGCTCATTATTTCGCAAAATCATATCATGAAGCTGCAGATAACAAAATTCAAGAACTGTTGACATATAAGTACAAGAATGTAATACAGATAAAGGACAGGTAATTAAAACGATAGAAAAACATTATTTTCATATATAATATTTAAAGTAAACTAACACAGGAAATAGTTATATATAAATATATATGCCTAGATATAATACACTGATTAGGAGATATACACGTGATATTCATAAGTCGGTACAAAGAAAAGGGAACAGAGACATAATTTGTTAGATGTACCAACATATGCCGTCATTTTATCTCTATACACTTGTGTACGTATTATATCAAAGCAAGCGATCTATGAAATACACTGAAAAATAAATATTGAATCCTCCGGTAAACTCTATACTGCACATTATAACATACAATTGTCCGCGAAATGAAGCACGCGCCACACTCAACCCAGAACATGCTACATGTTTCGGCAAAAAAGCACTGGGAGTGTTAGTTTGCCCAGCTGTCCGTGTTCTCATAATGGTCACTGCACGGCAAACAAAATAGTTCAATAGCCTTACTCTCTTAGCAAATATGACCGTGTCAACAACAACTTTAAACAGAAGAGCAGAGCAAAGAAATGGGGAAAGTGATAGAAAATTGAATGTTGAGGAATTGCCCGACTATTTCGCGTTGTCAACTCAGGCTGGGATAAACGAACGCGGGAAACACGACACTTAAAAGTTTTCGCATCCGAAGAGAGACCCTGACAAGCTAAAGCTCTAAATTCTAAGTAGACTGACCGACGTCTCATAGCTCTATCAAAAAGGGAAGCCATGCCGCCCCTGTACAACCCACTGCCTGTCGAGATAGAGTCTCGGGGGAAATTCGGCGCTGCATCTTCGAGCCGTCAATTCAGACTGATTCATTCCACATTATGTCTTCGCACCTCCCCAACTGCGAGATGGTCATGTGTTAGGCTTTCGTGCCGACTGTTTCGGTCAAGATAGGAGTAGGAGAGAGGGTTTTAATATTAAAGAAGGGCGGAGTCGTATATAGAGGCTCAAATGGAAGATGAGAAGTGAAGAATGTCCATTTGACACGAAGGTTCAAAAGACTAGACACAAATTGAGAAAGAAGTGATGGCAAGATATAGAGAAAAGTCTTTCTATAGTTGTTAGCCTGATTTGCCCATATTCCCTAATCTGTCCCCGAGAGAAGTTATTTCTCTAATTGCTTTCGTGTCTTCAAGCAACAACTCAAAAGTGGAGAAAAATGATGGAAAGAGAAAAAAATATTTAGATAGTAAACTAAAAACACCTTACTTGTACAAGCGTAGTCTTGTTGTGCTGATTTCGACAGGTCAGATTCGAGAGAATGCCCACCACGCAACTTGCCCCAGAATCACCACCTTCGTCGACACAGAGAATCAAACGCTCCAATAGCGTCTCAGAAGTGCGCACAGTTTGAACAGCCACATCTGACAGGTTGCGCAGAGTCCACAGCGCATTGAGACGCAACCGGGGGGTTGTCTGAGAGGTTAAACATCGACCCAGTGCCTCTAGCGCAATCTCTCCTGAGGCGAGAATAGCCTGCTTGCTCTCGTGACACACGCTGAGCACCTTGAGCAGCCGAACGGTGGTCCACACGAGCTTCTCGTATTCAGTGTCGTGCAGAATGCGGACTATTGCTGCCACACCGCCACATTGGGTGATAACCAGTTTGGTCCCAGAGTGAGAATAGGCAAGAAGTTGAAGACAATCAGTACACACGGCGAGAAACTTTGTATTGCCGCTATGCTGAAGGAGACTCACTATCCGCTCCACGGCGGCTGTATCGGCTCGTACCTGCTCTTTAGCTGCTGGGCCAGACAGAAGGAGATTGTGCAGTGCTGTCACCGCATAGAAAAGGATTGAATCAAGCGGCGAGTGAAGATAAGCAACGACCAGATCGACACACTCACTGCTCTGTACCACGAGGTCAAGTCCCGTCTCCGTTTGGGTGAGATAGTGGACGAGGCCGCACAGACAATGACCCAGCTCCGTGTATTCGGCGATAGGCCATCGCTTCGCAGCGGCCACAACAGCCGGTAGGATAGCAGGCGATTGAGCCACCAGATTCGCGTTGGCAGGACTTCGGCTGAGATCGAATAGGTACAGCGCCGACTTATAGACAATCTCTGAGTCATCATCCAGCAGAAGTTCGGCCAACCGCTTTACAACGGCGATACAATGTTGACTAAAGAGTGACATCATGATCTCCTCCTGTTGCTGCTGTTGTTGTTGACACTGTTCATCGGCGCAGGAGTAGAGATGAAGATTCTCCTGGCCGCCGCAGTCCATCCAGCCGTCCAGCCACAGTTTGTCATCCTCGGAATGTGCCGAGGAGAGTAGTTTGGCGCCGGCGGGAGAGAAGTCGGAATCCGAGGGCGACATGCTGTCTGTGGGAGTGGAGCAGGTGTGCCCGGAAGCGATCCCGGAGTCGCTCTCCCACTCCTCATCCTCGCCCGACTCGTACCAGACTGCCTCTGCGTTCACTTTCCAGTCCATCTGTAAAGAAGAAAATAATTAATACAACTGTCACCAAATGACGAAAACAATATTTTCGAATTTATAAAATACTTTCTTAAAAAATATCAAACGAATACTTACTTAGACGAGAGACGCAAGATGGAAACTAATCAGACGAATCTAAAAATGCAATGGTCAGCGCGATAAATGAGGCAAGACACCATCTGGCAACCAATATTAGAAAAAGAAAAGACATCCTCAAGTCGAAAGTCCGGCATCTGATTGTCCTGGATCAAGACTCGTCAACTGAATGCACCAATCAACGGCCAGTAAGGATAGGAAGAAGAGAAAATGGGAAGATTAGGCAAAAATTCTTCCGAACATGAGTTGTTATTCTGTGTGTGTGTGTTCTATCGCTCACCGCCAACTCTTCCAAGTCAAGGAGGCGATAGAACAAGATAAAATAGCCACTCAGTGTCATACAGGAACATGCCGTCTAGAAGAAAGTAACGAAATAGCGCGCAACACTTACAATCAATCTGCTTTACTTCCCCACGAGAGAAATTCAAACAAGTGGATTGACGAAATCTGAGTAGCAGTTTCAAAAATAAATTAATATTCAACTAAAATCTACTCTAAAAAGGAGGCAATTTTATAGCTTTTTCTGTCACGATTGTATTGTAAACTTTGCGATATTCAGCGCTTGGTACATAGTTCCATTACATTCAGAGAAACCAAGAAGAAGAAAAGAAGTTTCACTGCATCATAAGTCTTCAAAGAGAACCGCCGTTGTGGAAAAACGAGCCTAATAATATGTGACACTCTTAGGACTAATTAATACCAACCAAAGCATAAATAGAACGGTAAATACTACCGACAGAATTTGTGCGACAAAACTAGACCATACTTAGTAATTAAATTTTATGTATAAACATAACTTAGAGAAAAAAAAGTAGATGATAAATAAGGACTATAGTACAACATAAAACAGAAGGCAAATTCAAAGTATAAATAGCGCCATACAAACAATAAAAAATAAGCAAATGAACTAAGATAGAAAACTAAATTGTCTCTTCAAATATTAAAAGATAAAAATTGTAATGACAATGATTTATCTTGATGCAGTGCAAAAGAGTTAGATAAATTCCCTGCAATTGACATTGTTATTATATACTTAATATAATTTAAATAAAATCATATTGAAAAACTGGGTTTAAATAATTACATACTATGTAAAAAAATTATATCGAAATTCCAGGTGCGCACTCAAGGCTGGGGGGGGGGTCACACCTGCCATGTTCCAATCCCTTAGCTGAAACGACGCCGTTCCCCTATTTAACAAAACGCTTCCAAACTAAACCCCCCTTGCGAATTCCTGGGTGGGACCCTGAATTCCGCGCCATCTATTTAAAGCAGAGTATACTGTATTTGAATAAAACATATTAATTTATGATGTGTACGTATTAAACAAAATAAATAATGTTTTGCATCATATACCTCCCAAACTCCCACCCTCTTTAAAAGCAGACATTATATATATTTTATGGCTATTTCAAAACAATATATATTACCACATATCCCTATTTATTCAAGAGTATAGAGTCAGTGATACAGTGTATATTAGGCAGTAATACAGAGTAGTGCACCATAAAATGAAACTCTACAGTGGAGTTAAGAATAGGTTTCAATGCAGAATATCCAAATAAGGGGCCTCCACAACTATTGTTTGCATATATGTGAAACAATTTTGCAACATAGTACTAAATAGTTATGTATGTATTTAATATTGTACATTTTCAGAATTTAAAAGTCTATGAGAAAGGTTACAATGGAAGGTAATTAGTATCATCACTAGAATAAATAAAGTAATATTTATATATTAGGAAAAATAGACATATATTCTTTCTTTTTATTAATTACATTCTCTATCAGGAAGATAAGTGGGAACAAAATACAAAATAAACTAAAAAGAGAGTGAATGGATTCAGCATTAAGAAAGAAATCTGTATTGATTGATAATAAACGAAAAGAACCTGAGTATCATTATTCAGAAGGGACTGATTCACCATATTCCACCAATACTGTGAAATAATGCACATCAGTATTGAGAAGTGAATGGGATGATCACTATTGAGATGAAGAATGGCCAATTAATATTGAGAGGGAATTATGCAAATCAATTGACAAGTACTTAGAAGGAAAAGGGCCAATCAATATTGAGAAGGAAAAGACAGCAGTAATGAAAAGTTTTTATTATTATTATAGTACATTTATAAATCAGATTGGGAAAGTACAAACTAAGAAAAGTTTCATAAAACAAAATGTACTTATATCAATAAAAGGAACAGAAAATACATAACCATAGATGAGTCATAATGCATATATTTGAATATTAATATTTATAGTACAATGTCAGTGGTCACATTGATCAGTAAAAAAATTAAGACAAAATACATACAACCATGAAGAACATATTAGGTATACATTAAGGGAAATAATGGTGACATTCAAGAGCTGAAATGGTCAAAGTCAATCAAAACAAACTTTCCTTTACATTAACAATTTTTAAAAAATGATATATTTTTTCATATAGTAAGCTGAGGAGGTGAATCTGTGACACTGGTGTGAAATTAGCAGCATCCTGGATGTCAATTGCAATTTACTTTCTACGTAGAGGAAAAAATTTCTAAACAATTTCTGGTTATAAATCTTCCCATTAGTGTTTTCAGAAACTTTGTAAGATTATTGAAGAGAAAAGAAACACAGGGGCTCATCTATTTGGTACATAGTAAGAAAGGCATCTTCTTCAGTAACAAATTAAATTAAATTTTGCACCTTGTGCAAATCATCCAAGGTCTTGAAATAATATTTTTTGCAAAAACTGACTATCCTGAGCTCCACAAACTATTCTGCCAAACATTAGGAACTTGTTTTGAAACATTTTAATTTTCTCTCCACCAAATGCCCTCATAATTTTGGAGAGAATTTGTTAGATGAAATGAATGCAGTTAGTAAAATCTTCTTTGCGAGACAGATGAATCTTAAGAAATGTAAAAATGCTCTACATCCAACTCAGCTGAAATTGAGTAGCATGTAACAAAATTGTTCTTTAATCCACTTAATCAAGTTTTAATGCCCTTACTGCATAATCTTTAACATAGAGGTACTGATCTGCCTGAGGATGTAGAAGTGGTGATGGTTTTAACAGTTCCACTTGAAAAAGCTTTGTTTGATGCATTGGATAAAAATGTTTTGACTTCTCTTTGACTGGCTTGTAAACATACTGCCTTTTCATAGTCCTTGGATAAAGTATGGCTAAATATGATAATCATTGAGAGTGCCCAACATTTCAGGCATTGTGTGTCATTCCAGGTCACGGACACCTTGTCAATAATGTAGTAGGTCCTTTATTATCAGGATTCAGGTAATGAAAGATCACCTGCCCATCCAAACAGAAATGTATTAGAATATGCATATGTTTCCTTTGCAGAGAAGCTCGGTATGATTCAGCAAATAAAATTACAAAGTTTGTTAATGTCTTGTCAGCTTTTACAACAAGTGACGCAAAGTATGGTCTGAGACCAACATTGGAGAGATACAGACACTTTTCACTAATCATACACATTTTTAATAATTCAACTGTCAGGAATCATTTTCTGTAAGATAATGACTGCATTCTGAATGCTACTGGAGAAATAATGCAACAAGACTACCTTCAGTACCCAAAGTACCTTGGAATGCAATGCATCTATATAATACACCAATATTTTTTGTAAATAATGCCTCAATGTTCGTATAATAGAATAAACATAGATACCTCAACTAAATGAAAAAAATCAATTAATACCTTTACTGCTAATATTAGATGCACATGAAAGTAATTTGTCTTCAATTAGAAATATTGTCACCTTTCTAGAAAATACATGTTAAGGGCATTTTGAGAAATAAATGAGTTTTATTTTTTTGGGAATAGAAAACAAATTTAATTATCTATAAATATGAACCTATAAACAAAATTATTATCCACTCAGTTTACTTTTTTTAAACATAATTGCAATCTATAATAGTATTTTTAGAAAAAAAGATGTAAGTACCACTGGTGCATTATCCACAAATTAAAAAAAAAAACACAAATGTGTCCTTTCTAGAAATGTGATTAAATATTAAAAAATGTATGAAATATTATTTTCAGTTGTTTACAAGTGATAAAATATAAGATGTACATGAACCCTGAATCATCTTGTATGTGACCTAACTTGTGACCAAACCAAAGTCCTGCACAATTGTTTAGTCACCTCTTCCTCATTACATTATATTGGTTATATGTGTTCTTTATTATGATCTGGGGTGAGGAGCAGGAAATGTTGATAGTGTAACACTAACAGAAACACTGACATACTACTGGTAATAGTGACTATAAATTGGAGAGATGAAAAGTGTTGTAATACATATCTGCTACTAGTGAGAATCAGTGGTGGCAAACAGCATGTTTTTCATTTAAAATATAAAAGTAAAGAAATCAATGTTTATGTATATGAAAGTTATCAGCCAACTAAATTGATTTAAACAAATTTGGCTTTGCAATATTAGGTATTGATTATTTAGAACTACATATAACATTTTAATATTAAAAACTTATTATACATAAACACCTATATATTAATTGATTATGGATAATAAAATGAATAAACATCCTTGCAAAAAGGATTTTCAAATAGAAGAGATAAATCAAATTGTAAATTCATTTGTTGATTAACAATACTATATTAACATTAAAACATACTAATGATATCACAAATAAGAAAAAACAAGATATATGCCAATGTAGTGTTTCAGAGATGAATGCTGTAGGAGGTCCAACTCCATTAAGGAAAAGTGGCAGATATAAAATCAATAACTAAAAAAAGGCATGATCTGATTTCCATAACTGTTAAAAGAAATCAAAACAATAAATCAGTGGTGGTGAAGGAGATCCCAGTTTTATTGTCAACAACATTTTTTCTTTGATGGAACTTAAAGTATAACTAAACATAACATTTAAAGTATAATTAAAGTAATAACATTTTAAAAAGTAACTCTCTGAGTTTTCTTTCAATCAATCTATACTATGAAATTGAATACGCCTCATGATTCATAGATGGGAATTGAGAAAAAGGGCGATTCCGGAAGACGATCAATGGGGCGGCCGAACAGTGTATAAACGGGGCTTGAGAAACTGTGGGCACCTAAGGTGCGAGACGTAGATGGGGGCTCAGGGGGGCGAAGCCCCCTAGCCGGGTCCAGGGGCCGAGCCCCTGGTCAGGGGGTTAGGGGGGCCAAGCCCCCCGAAAATATTTTGAGTTTTTTAAAGACAATTTAGACATGTCTAAGACGCCAATTTGTAA
>JAUZND010009664.1:0-29665 GCA_034780555.1 Coelogynopora nodosa
CACATATTTAACATATATGTGCACATATATGTTGTTAAATGGGTGAATTTCGTTTTGATCCCTGTCGGCTGCCATAAAGGTATGCCAGATTAAATCTTATAAGTAGGCCTACGGCTGCTTTGTGCAATTATAACATATTAACTATGTGCAATTATAACATATTAACTATGTGCAATTGTAACATACTAACTTCCACAGTGAGTAACATACGATAAAGGATAGATTCTGCCGAAGTCGGGTACCGATTTTTTGATATTTTTTAAGTTGTCAAACAATTCAAAAAAGGAAACTTTTCAATAATGGAAATGGGAATTTTTAAGTTTCCTTTCCTAAGTGAATTGGGACTGAAATATTGTGCCTCTGTATGCATTATGTGATTATTATATTCTGTAAAGCATTATATTATTTACATTGTTACAAATTTTAGTATAGGAAAATAATATTTCCATCTTCAATAATCTGTTATTTCATAAGAATACTAGCCATATAAAATTATATTAAAAGAAACAAATTTCTAAATTATAGATCGCGATGTATGATATTGTAAAATATGACGTCATCATTTTTTGGTCTAAAAACGATTATTTTGTAGTTTTAATTAATACATATTTTTAATTACTGACTCATAGTCATATAATTTGACGATAAAAAGCAGTAATTATTTCGCATTATTAAAATGATTTGCTTTTGACAATTAATATTTGTTGTGTAGTCTAACATTCAAAAACACGATTATTTAATAAAAAGTTACTATTACATATTTTTTCGATGCGTTTATATATATATATATATATATATTTATAACATACAAAAATAACAAACAAATTTAAATATAATTAAAAAATATATATTCTCTAAAATAAAAACTTAGTTAACTATGACATATATATTTATTTTAATTTTAAATGGTTAGATTTTAAAAACGTTCAATAGTCTAACCTCTTTATTCACTAAATTTTACAAACACCGCTTTCATTTACTTAAAAAAATTCTAATAATGTAAGAAAATTGTTTATTAATATTTACCTAACAACGGCAAGACCATTTTAAATTCTGATTATTTTTCAAATATGAATTTCAATTAATATGAATTTGCATGAATGGATTTTTAATTTATATGAACATGTTTGTTAAATAAGAATTATAATTAAATTTTAACAGTATTATATTACGATAAATATCTATCATATATGCTATATTATGCAGTATTATTTTTTATAGATATATTCAGTACAAGTCTATCGAAGTAATTAATTATTATTAGTCGCTTTTACTAAATGTAAATTATACAAATATATAAATTGAACGTTTGTAATTAACTATGTTTTGTGAGTTTTATGTTATCTACTGTACTATTTTTAGTAATTATCATATAATAATATAATTGTATGCTACTTTAATTGGACTGTAAGTAAAACTTTTATTTTCGCAACCTTGATTGATATTACCAACTCTTTAAACATTTATCGAAATAAGTAATAAAAATGTTTAATAATAAAATACTATATAATAACACATTTGTCTATTTATTATATTATTTTATTAGAAATACACAATAAAAATATTTTATTTTATTTAACTTAAATTAAATAATGATATTAAAATAAGGGTATTAGCAAAATATAATATTTTTAAATAATCAGTATTTTTATGATAAAAAACAGTGTTTAAAAAATATATATATATGTATATTGTATAGCCTCTTATCCAGAATTTCTGTCTCACTGATTATCCTATGTTGATCATAAAATCAAATGCCAAAATTGTATTAAACTGCGGTGAATGATTAATCTTCTAAAAGTGAAAGTTTTCTGTTGTTTATAAGCTAAGAATACCTGTTGTATCACTATTCCCTTTTAGTCAAAACGATTATATATTATATATATATATATATATATATATATATAATACATATATTGGATTTACCCTACAAGTATACAACACATCGCAACAAATTTAATAATTAAATGAAATCCATAACTTTTACTATCTTCACGTTTGTCCTTTAGTGGAGAGGCATCTTTTAGTCCTTTTGTAATTTCCCCAAATTTATGAATTGGGTATAATGTAACTATGTAACTATTGGTAACTATGTAACTTTTGGTAACTATGTAACTATTGGTAACTATGTAACTATTGGTAACTATGTAACTATTGGTAACTATGTAACTATTGCTAACTATGTAACTATTGGTAACTATGTAACTATTGGTAACTATGTAACTATTGGTAACTATGTATCTATTGGTAACTATGTAACTATTGGTAACTATGAAACTATTGGTAACTATGTAACTATTGGTAACTATGTAACTATTGGTAACTATGCAACTATTGGTAACTATGTAACTATTAGTAACTATGTAACTATTGGTAACTATGTAACTATTGGTAACTATTGGTATCTATGTAACTATTGGTAACTATGTAACTATTGGTAACTATGTAACTATGTAACTATTGGTAACTATGTAACTATTGGTAACTACGTAACTATTGGTAACTATGTAACTATGTAAGTATTGGTAACTATGTAACTATTGGTAACTATTGGTAACTATTGGTAACTATTGGTAACTATTGGTAACTATTGGTAACTATGTAGCTTTATAACTATTGGTAACTATTGGTAACTATTGGTAACTATTGGTAACTATTGGTAACTATTGGTAACTATAGAATTTTCAGTTACACTGATCATGACTCATTCGTTGGAAAATCTGAGCCGGTCATGCCAAATACGTGGATTATACCTATAGGTGGCTTCTATCTGTCAAAATAGCCACCAAATATTAGCCATTTAAAGTATTTTCAAGATACAAACCTCAAAGATAATAACAAATTAAATTTGGTTTATTACAATAATGTAGAAAATGCAAACAATTTATTACATTTTAAATTATACTTCTCAAAATAGAACAAAAAATACCGAATTCAAAACATTTTGGAAAATGTCTCGCAATATATTTTTTATATAATTGATTTTTTATATGAAATAAGAATGACACTATATACATATGTTATTAACATAAATAAGTGATACCTATAATAAACATACTTTTATAATAAAAGAAATGATAATATAGGCTATATAACTCTCGAAACGACACAATAAACTCAATATCTTGTTTTATTTTACATAAAATCGAACAATTCACATACATAATTAACAGGTTTATTATACTTCCTTATGTATGCAGCATAATATAGTGTACATAATATGATTACATTTTAGTTGCTTAGGTATGCAGAAACTGAATACAATATATTAAGTGTTTTAAAATCAAATAAGGAGAACAATATAGAGTGAAACATCTAAAATACAATTAGTACATTTACAGAAAATAAAATATAATTGAAAAAAATCGTAAGTTGCATAGAAATATTTGACAATAAATACAAAATATAAGATTAGTTTTCAATTATAAAACAGAAGTCAGTTGCACTGGTAGTACTTCAGTGACATTTGATTTATTTAGAAACATGTGTAGCTTACGTTTCTAACAGAACTTTGATGTCCTATAACCCAAACCAACAATGGTTTTAGAAATTATGTTATGACTATTAAAACTATTTTTTATATTAATTGTATATTCTATTATGAGAGAAAATTGGGGAAAATATAAGTGAACAACTGTAAATGTTACAAACAATTATATAATCATTAGACCAAACACAACGTAATACGATTTGTGTGAGTGTTGTTGGTCATGCTCGCGATTATTACTAGCAGAAGAAAATGATTATCTATTAAAAAAATTATAACGCTTTGTTAATTGAGAACAAAGAAAGTGTTTTCTGCGTATTTCCTATATCTAATCTAAAGGCAAAATAACTGCAACTTATAACCATTTAATAGTATAGGTACATTTTTTGGATATGCCAAAAACAGCCATTTTCCATACGGCTGCAATTGAAAACTTATTTATAAATATTTGGAAATAATTTGACATTCAGCGTAAGGCTGCTGAAAATCTACGTTGAGTCCAATCTACCTATGTTGAGTCCAATTTTCAGGTTCATAGCTATAACGGGTTTGAACACATCTAGGCCTAAGTGCTAAAATATTAACCATTTTAGAGTAATTATAATTATTAATAATATTGCAATAATTATTATCCAAAAAAAGCTAAAAACTTTAACCGATCTGGCAGAAATTTTCAAAATAGATGAAACAGTCTTAGCAACAGTTGCTAGGTGCCTCATTTCCTAGAAACTACCATTTTTAAGCCATTTTATACATTTAATTATAACCTATATCAACTTATGTGCATAATCCACATACACGTAAAGCTAGTTAGTTGGACTACTTTTATAGTGTAAGGATAGTCAGACCTGTCATATCTCTCAGTTTACCAGGGGACCTCCTGAATTTTCAAGTTTTTGCGGAAATCTCAAAATTTCCCGGTCTCGTTAAAAAATCTCACGGTTTTTCAGTAATCTGTACTAAATCTCAGCGTAATAGGCTAGTTTTCGATGCATACTTACTTTTTAATAATTTTGAATAAGTTGTGAATCATTTACTTTTAATGTGCACAATTGGGGTTAAAACTAGTGGCTTGGATACTATAACGATTGGCTAAGCCATGCAACAGACTGACTAAATAAAAAATATAGTTATACTCTGGGATATGGTGAAAGTTTATTTTTCATCTCATTCATAAATGTTAAGGTTGGAATGCAGTACTTAGATGCAGTAGGGAGGGGGTGTCGGGAGACAACTGGGGTGCCAAACAAGTTTCCATGTTTAAAGCACTTGGGAGATCTCAGGATTTAAGTCCTTTCTGTTATGGCTGGTCTGGATAGTTAACATATATGTACGTACATATATCCAAATAAACGGACAACTGAAATCTGCACTATTTTACGTTTGAATTAGTTTTATATCGATTAGCATATATTATTATGTTTGCTAAATATGATGCGTAATATGTGCTCACGTTTTCAAGCAGTCCACTTATTGTTGTTTCATATTCAGTTTTTTTTTGACTTACAAAATGTTCATCTATGCAATTCTAAAAAAAACTATTCTGTAGTCTAAAAAATTATTAGATTCAAAAAGTAGTATCCGATCTAAACTTTGACAATTTAAAAATTGATTACCCACAAATAATTTTATAGTTAATATACAAATAACACAAAATTTTGACAGTATAGATTAGTTTGTGTTTATTTATACTTATATTCGCGTATAAGGGCTTAGCCGTCACGCTTCCATGAATCTTGGTTACTCGTCAGAGTTATACCCAAAATGTCGTCTGGGTTACCAGGACTATCTGTATTCCTGCAGGCTTTGACCATGTATGCAGTACTGTCACAAAACGTATATTAAATTTAGACCTAGGAAAATGAAATCGTATTAAAAGTCTACACTTGTCACTATCTACCTCTTGATAAGGTTTTTTGGTATTTATTTTGTATGTATGAAAATGTATAGCAAACGTTTAATTTATTTTCCTAGTGTTTGAAGGAGGCTTTTTTGGTGCCAAGAGATCACCCCAAGTCATGCTAAGATGATGGTATATACTTCCATTTATATCACAAAACATATATGTTCAATTAGGATTGGTAGGCTTTCAGTATTTATCAGTCTACAGACACTAATACATGCCATGGTGATTAGTGAAATATTTTTCCTGTCTTCTTTTAATTTATGAATTCGATTTAATATATTTTATCATAGTATTTAATTATTTTTGTACTAATTCGAAGTACCCAATATTTACGTTTCCGTGTGTAATTTATATTGATTTTATTTATTGCCTTTTTGTTGATTAGTTTCATTTTAATTTATTATATTTGACTTGATGTATATTATAATTATCAAATTAGTATATTATACATTGATAAAGTTAAATAGTTCTCAAAAAGAGTTAGGCAGTTGGTGTATTTTTCCCATATTCATTTGGAAACAATATAAGACACAGTTCATAATGATATAAGAAATGAAAAGTTGATAAATATCATTAATTGACGTTGTCATTTTCATTGTCATTGTCATTGAGTTAGCAAATAGTTGCTATGAGACAGAAACATTTAAAGTCAGTTTCTGTATAAAGATTAATCGTATATAATAATAAATAAATGAGATAAGTGGCAAATGTCGTGTCTGTTTAAATTTAATAATTATAATATATTTCAATAAAAAATATGTATTTTATTGATCCTGTTTAATATATTATTTTATATTTAATTATGACTTTTTATAATTAATTGTTTACTTTATTATTAAAAAACATTAATTAATTAATTAATTAATTAATTGTATTTCAAATATTATAGAGTTAACGATTATACTAAAAAGCTATTACTCAAAATGAAGGGACATAAGAAGAAAAACAACTGTTAGATATAACAACTTGTAAAACTAAAATTAATATTATGTTGCATTAAGATAAAAATGTTCAGTATTTCATATTTTCAGCAATTAAAAACCAGGCTATTGTCCTCCCTCTAGATAACTGTATTATTAAAATTTTAATAATAATTAAACAGTTAACAATATCTGTATAGTTCAAAAGTTACGTCCATTTGAAGCCTCATTTCAGTTTCGTTAATTCTGTTTTTCCTCTTGTTTATTGATTGCACTGATCTGCACTTTGTCTATGATTTTCAACTCTTTTTTGGGTAATTGGAGAGCGCTCCAAGTTCAAAGATGATAACCGATTTTCTCGGTTGACTTTTATACTGTTGAAAATACATTGTTTTAAAGATTTTGTATCATATGTGTAAAATATTTAATCATGCTATAAGTAGCTATAGCATTTATAATGTAATTATATTTATAATCATTATGACAGATTATGCATTTTTAGTGTTTATATTTTATAAATGCATTTTTAGTATATCGTTTTTTTGTGTTGTATTGTGTTGTAGGATAACTCACAAAAAGAAGGTCTTTATCTACGATACCCAGACGCACCATCTGCAATAAAGCTGATATAAATAATAGATAACCCATATCATAAAAACTAGAGTCAAGCAAGCCGACCTGTTTCCAATTTTGACTAAATCATCTGTGTGTACATAATACATATATAAACTGTAGTCAAAACTCAACTTCTTTTTTAAATAGAAGCATTTCTGTTAAGCATTGTTGTATTGTTTCTCTTATTCCATGATTATGAGTTATGGCTGACTTTTGACGCGATATGTCGCCTGTACAATATTAATAATAATCGACATTGCTTGTGCAACTGAAATGTGTGTATCATTCCTCAAGTGTTCATAGCATTAAAGTGTAGTCATTATACAAATGGTTATTTTAGTGTTCATTTTGTCAATTGTAATTTGAAATGTTTCCAAATATTTTTCCTGGATTTATTCCTGGCATATATATGAAAAAATAAATAAGTTTATCTATGAAATCATTCAGAAATAAAATGAAAAGAATAAGTATACAAACTTTGCGTTGTGCGTGCTGAGTAGTGGTTTTACGTGCAGCGCTATCTATAGAAAAAGGTGATTTTGTTAGTTGTGGTTTTTCAGTAACATAATATGCAAACTAGATAAACTACAAATCAACTTTAAAATATTCTAAATCTGCACAGTGAAACTTGTTATAGAAACTTTGGTGAACCAATACACAACATAAAACAAGAATATAGAATGGTAAATAAAGCTTATTCTCATACTTTAACGATATCATCATATATATTGTGCGTCGTCGCCATTTTGTGTATGTATCGGTCATTAAAAAATTATTAATATGTAATAGCACAACTTTTACTGTGCTATTTTCTTAGATGTGTGGGTGGTGTCGTGTAATTTTAACTTTTTAAAAAATTATTAAAATTTTGTGTTCTAAATTTTGAAAATAAAAAATGTTGTACTTTTTTTTGACAACTAATTAATTAAATTTCAATTTGTGTGAATTAGTAAAACATTTTGAATTCAATTTACATTATTATGTGTGACGTATTAACTAAATTTATTGCGTAATTATTAATTTATGGTTGTGCATTTATTAATTCATTTATCGTATCATCGTGCCCTCTATTCGGAATTCGGCGACTATATTGTGTCGATATCAGAGAATTTGTATTTTGGTCTATTTTAACCAAAATAAAGCATTTTAATAATGACTCAACATTATTTACCATAATATATTCTTTAAAAATCATGTTCATTAATTAATACAAGGGACACTCTGTGGTTGTCTTTCCAAGCGTCTTTCCCCAGTACAACTCAATTGCTAGGACAATAACACCGAGTGCGTAAAAACCTAGTGTGACAGAAAAAGTCCCAACCAGTTCTCCCAAGTTGATAGAATCCCCTGGATCTGGGGCCTGGCTGTTACAGGAGGATACCAGAGGAATCCAGTGTTTCTCAAAAATCTGTTCCATGACACCTGCCTCATCCATCCGAGACAGCCTGTATTGCGATAGAAAAAGAAAGATTTCCCTCCAAATTAGCTACTAATCTGTAATAATAACGGTACAAGAAGCACGCATAATAATTATAATGCACCCTATGAACGTATAATACAGCTTACACTTTCCGAAAACTCTAGAAGAATTCCTATTTCTACAATGAATCATGTGCATGAACAAGGTCAAACGAGTTAGTTATTGTACACATCCGTCGATGGAATTGTAACAGATCATTTAAAACAGAGGACACTGCTCAGTTGTTCTCCCCATCATCTTCCCCCAGACCAGCTCGATCGCTAGAATAATCACGCCGATAGCATAGCAAATGAGTGTGACAGAAAATGTTCCAGCTAGCTCTCCTAATGCGATTGGATCAGCTGACTTGTCTCTGTTGCTACAGGGTGATATCAGGGGGGTCCAGTTTTTCTCAAAATATTGTTCCTTGATGCCTGCCTCATCCATCCGAGACAGCCTGCATTGTGGTAGAAAAGAGAAAACTCTCCTTCTAAATATATTACGAATACAATTGAAGGTTGATTTGTTTTACTAAGATCCTTCCAAGACCTTGCAAGACTTGCGAATCCCGGATTTGTTATGAGATTCAAGATTTTGCAAAATCTTTTTCATTTCATGCTTAGACCAAGATTAGGATAAGTAAGATGGGGTAAATTATAAAATTCTTGGAATGGTCCGGTACATGGAGACTTGTATTATTTCTTAGTAAGTTTTTTGATCTTTTAACATAATATGCTAGTCTTATAAATCTTAGCAAATTTATATAATAAAATAATATGACACTATATAATAAAATAGATAATAATTAGATAATTTTCAATAAAAAACAATATCTTTTGCATATCTTGAATCATTGAATTAATGCTATGATTGATATGTCTAGCACGATGTTAGAAGGATATCCATGTTTCAGTTCTCCGAAAAAATACAATATATTATATAATTTAATAACTTGTGTGAATAGACATTGATTAGCGCACTCTCTTTGAAAAATAATATGGATTAAACATTCGCGTCGTAAGGAAAATATTTGTACAAAATTGTTACAATTTTTATGATGTATAAAAACATAGATAACTGTGCACTGTGAATCACATCCATCGATGGAATTATAATAAATCGTTCAAAACAGAGGACACTGCTCAGTGGTTCTTCCCAACGACTTCCCCCAGACCAGCTCGATCGCTAGAATAATCACACCGACAGCATAACACATGAGTGTGACAGAAAATGTTCCAGCTAGTTCTCCCAAATCAATTGGATCGGCTGCCTTGTCTCTTTTGCTACAGGGTGATATCAGGGGGGTCCAGTTTTTCTCAAAATATTGTTCCATGATACCTGCCTCATCCATCCGAGACAGCCTGCATTGTGGTAGAAAAGCAAGATTTCCTTTCTAAATGTGTTACGAATATGCTCGGCGAGGTGAAACTTGTTTTTATTCTAAGATCCTGCTAAGACTTTGCAAGACTTTCGAATGATGGATTTGTTTATAAGACTCACTATGTTTTAAGAAGATTTTAGATTTCTTGCTTACTTAGATCAAGATTAGAATAAGTAAGATCAGATAAAATATAAATATAAATATTTTAAAACACATCTAGTACATTAAAACTATAATTTTTCTTAGTAGAATCTCAAATCTAAATGCCAAACTTAGTAAATCTTATTAAAATTTGATAATAAAGTAAGATATCAATACTTAATCTAGCGGAGCAATAAATTTAATAAACATATAAAAAAAATTCACCGTGTTCAGCAGATAGCGAATATTTGTATAAATATTGTACTTGTTAAGTCTTGCATGATCTTGAAATAATCTAGGAAGAAATTTATGTTTGAGTTCTCCGTGTAAATACAATATTTAATTTGATAAGAGTATGATTACATAATTATTAGAAAGCTGCTCTCAATGAGCGTACAATATGGACTCAAACTTTTGTAAAAAAAATAATTCTACAAAATTATTACAATCTTCTATTTACATGAAAAATATTGAATAAGTTACAATTTATTTTGACACACATGCGTCTATTAAAATGTAATTAACTGGTTAAAACATGGGGCATTGTTCAGTTGTTCTTCCCAGCGTCTTCCCCCAGATCAATTCAACTGCAAGGATAATCACACCAATAACGTAACAAGTGAGTGTAACAGAAAATGTTCCAGCTAATTCTCCCAAATTGATAGCATCAGCTGCAGCTGGACCATTGATGCTACAGTTTGATATGAGAGGAGTCCAGTGTTTCCTAAAATTTTGTTCCATGATACCTGCCTCGTCCATCCGAGACAACCTGCATTGTGGTAGAGAAACAGAGTATGGTCCCTCAAACTAATATGTAATATGTCTTTTTAGAACAATGCCACTAACTGATACGAACCCGCCACTCCCAAGTCTGGTGAAAAGTTGGTGCCAAATGATACCAACCTGGATATCGTGTCTTTCAAAGTCGAAGAATATCTAACTAGAATTAGTCTCACATGGTCTGAAAATCAATATTCACAAATTTTGAGAATTTTAAATATCGTTGTAAAGTCCTTAATTGATTTTGAATTATGAAATATTATTTCACGCCCTCGTGTAACGTGGATGTCATCCTTATATTGGCATCATTTGGCATCAATGTGCCTTGGCGGAAAGGGAATTATCCTTATATGAGTCATTGTCCTAGAAAGTCAACTTACATACTACTCTCAGAACTTAACATTGTATTTTAATCAGCCTGTAAAATAATAAAAACAAAATACTAAATCTAAGTTTAACCGAAATAAATCTAAACACACCCAAGATCTAGTCCAAGTGAAGACACGTTTGGCTAAGTTAACACCAATGCCAATAATAAGCAAAATATGCCAAAACTCATTTAAATAAATTTTAATATGCTAGCTATGTCCAGTTAACATATTTATCAAAAATGATGCTTCATAACAAATTATGACAATAAATTTTTATTTTGTAATTATCAAAAACCCTTTTGTTAAAACTGTTTTTCCCATTTAAGAGACGTTTTTAAAAAAATCTAATGTTTTTTATTTGTTCGTAAATGATGCCAAATAATGTAAAATATGATTTTATAAGATAATGTTTTAATTATGCTGATATATTTTCCTACGACTAGTTGTAGTTTTTATCATCTATAGACCACATGACCTTATTCAACTTCAATTTCATTTAAAATAAATCATCACATGATGTTGTTCCCGGATCCCCTCAAGACGAAACACTAAAAACACATCTTACGCAAAACGAAGCTGATCGGTAAAAAGAGCATTCTTCCGGACAATAAAGCCAACTGGCGCCATGCTGAACTTCTCTTCCATAATGTAGACCTTGGTGCAGAACTGCCTCTCTTTGAACAGCATTGGCGAGTAGTCGGTAATGCAGGCTAAGTTTGAGTTTGGGTTCTCCACAATCTCAGGCGCAAAAGAATGAAAAAGAAAAAACAGCAACAAATATCATTTTTAACATAACAAGGCAACATTTACAAGAAAAATATTGGTATTTCTTACAAGATTGTTATTATTTATATTTTATTTGTATCGATTATTTTTATTGTTTTAATATGGATAATTGTTTTGAAAGACTTATGCGAATTTAAACATCTTGAATTTATCTAACACCTTGAATGATATTTTAGAAAATTTATTGTAATATTATGCTGGTAATGCCATAAAAGTAAGTATATTCTACCATTATTGTGTAGGTACATATTGTGTATATATGTTAGTAAGATAATAGTAATAAATTTTATTGTAGTCCTTTTCTATGCCATTGCATAAATTAATATTTACTATTTTTAAATATAGCAACTTTTAAGTATCACATGGAATGATAATTATCTTTCTGTGATTGTAGCTAAGAGTTATGTAGTATTGTATATTTCACTTCTTCAAATTAGCTTGAGATCTAGATTAAGAGTGGAGGAAGATGCAGTAATATTATTTTATGATGGAACAAAACAAGCAAATTAAATCACAAAAATTAACCAATAAAGAAAGTAATCACTCATTAGACTTTAAAGAAAAAAATACAAATAGAAGGCCGCTCATAATCAATTAGAATAGAATAAATAAAATAAATAAATCGTTATTTTTAAAAGTATTAAAAACATTTTATACAAATGACTGTTTAGAACTCAAATGATAAGTGTTTAGAACTGAAACTGCTGATAACAGAATGATCAAACTGATATAACTAAATCAATATTTTATTTTCTATATTTGTTTAATATTTAAAGCGTCTCCATAAATACAATCTACGCAGGAAAACATTGCATATGACAAGGGATTAATCATTTGAATGTTAGTCGGGAAGTGACGAGAGTGACGGGAAGTGACGGGTAGTCGGGAAGTGACGGGGAGTGACGGGAAGTGACGGGGAATTCCGGAGTCTTGAAAAACATCTAAGAAATTGGAGAACCCCCTCCACATGCGATATAGCCAATGGAGAGGGTAGGAAAAAGAGAAAAGGGAAGGGTAGGGGAGGAAAAATAGGAAAAGAAGGGGGTGGAAGAAGGGGTGGAAAATAGAGAGAGAAGAGGGGGATCAAATTGGAATTTCCCCTGCACTGAAAAATACTGCTGACTCTGGTTTTATCTTGAATCTGTTCCCAGATAAATATCACCGCGTATCAGATATTTGGTTCTGTTTTATGTCCTGAAATTCACCTATATATATATATATTTATTTATTTAAAATAACATTTATTATGGAAATATTTACAAGTATTAGCAATTGACAAATTTGAAATTCTTTTAAAATCCATGTATTATATATAAATAATTACTTTAAATAATCAATTTACACATGCAATAATAGGCTAACTACTTTAATATATTTATCATTCAAAAATATATGTACAATATAATATCTGTTCTAAAATACATATATAATATTTTGAATAGTAAGGTTATATACCTGAGTACACGTTATTCATTGCGGGTGTATACATGAGAATATACTGTATGTGTTATACATGAACTTTGAAATAAAATACCGATCAAATAATTTCAAATTTTAAAAATAAAATAGTGTTTAAGAAAATAATCGTAAACATTTTACAGAAATGTTTATTAATTATACCGCCTTTATACCGTCTTTAATAATTCCTGTATTCGTTTTTCGAAAATATACGCAACCAAATAGACTTCAAAAAATAGAAATACTAAATAAACGTAAAGTAAACTTGATTTTTATTTGAAACATGTCAGTCAGAACAGTGGACAATTCATGGTGCCCTTCTTGAAATAGTGAATCCAGAGCACTTCCACGACTAGCACAATCAATCCGGCCCCGTACAGAGATAGGGTGATCGTGAACGTTCCCCCGAGCTCTACTAGACTAATTTTCGATTCCGTATCACTTTTCTTGCTGGAACAGCCCCCGGATTCGGTCGAAGGCATCAACGGCGTCCAATGACGGAAGAAATATTGACTTGTAATTCCGGATTCATCCATTTTTGCAAATCTGATAAGAAAATATGGGTTTTTAGTGGTTGCTGGGGAAAATGTTATCACGTAACAGTGCAGTTTTATAAGGCTGCATTTTATTAGTATAGTGTGAGCATTAGGAAATATTAATACAGATCTAACTATGTTCATTGCTATCGTATAACACTTATACTTCTTATATTCTGTATAATATAATCCTGCTTTTTCCTTAATTTAATTTTTTAACTTAGGTCTGAATTTGTGTATTATTATATTAAATATATTTTAATTAATTATTATTTTAGACAAATTATTAAACAGTTATTGTTTTCACTAAATACATAAATTATCGATTAACAGTTCGTCACATAGTGTAACAGTTCATTACACAGTGTCATAGTTCATCAGATAGTGTAATAGTTCATCACATAGTGTAATAGTTCATCACATAGTGTAATAATTCATCACATAGTGTAATAGTTCATCACATAGTGTAATGGTTCATCACATAGTGTAATAGTTCATCACATAGTGTAATAGTTCATCACATAGTGTAATGGTTCATACATATATTAGTATAACTATGATGTATTTGTTACATTTTAGATAAATTTAATAATATTATCTACTATCTAGTCTAGATTGTGCTATGACTCTTCTATTTCTATATTTGCATATATTTTTGTTTACTGAACTACAATATACTTTTCTGATTAATGCGATTCAGAAGTGTATTTAGCGAATCCTTAAATTATTCATTATGGATTTAAAATATTTGCCTCTTTTGTACTAAAAGCACAATGTGGTTCAGAATTTTTTAAGATTGTAATGTGACTTTGTTTGGAATTTAATTTCGAGCCTAACCTTATAGAAATGATTTACAATTGAGCAAATAGAATTTCAATTTAGTGCGTTGATCAACAATTAGAATTATCTTTTAAACGCAGTAGCATCTTTCCTTATTACTTAATTAAATATATATATACAAATGATACCATATGTGAAAAATACTGCTACAGGAGAATAATATCTATGAAGACTCTATGAAGGTGTTAATGATTAATGACAGAACGTTTCAAAACGTTTCAGGGCGTTTGTAAAATAATCAAACGGTGCGTTTTCCTCGTCCGTCATGCTCGTCCTTGACAATCACGTGCTTGTCAATCATTGTACGTGTATGGTCAACAACAAATTGCAAAAGTCTCGTTTCATTTTTCACTTAATTTTAATTTTATAAAGAACCTTCTCGCCTACAAAATATATCAGAACAAGGACAAACCATGTACACAACTGGTGTTCCGTAAAGAAATGAAGTCGTTGAACATCATAGGCTACACAATATCTGATAACAGGGGAGTCTTTTATACAATCTGATACCAGTGAGAGTCTTTTATGTGAGATGTTGCATGTTTCAATCGTAGATTGTACCAGCAAAATTGAAAAACTAACGAAATTACTTTTCTGTCAATTGGGTGAACGAACACACAATTTCACTTGTTGATAGACTCACAAAGATAACTAGACCCTACATCAAGTTTTATCAAAAGAGGACTGCGTGAAATTGGTTTAACATGGATAACACTTATTGTTTAACATATTTTGGGGCGAAATAAATTTTACTGAAGCCAACAACTTTTCAATTATAAATAGGTTTATTCTGTTGATAAAGTTCAGATAAACTTGATTTACAAAAAAATGCGGAGAGACAGAAAACATACATCCTATACAAAATATTATACAACCAAATTTATGATCTATTGTACCTTCGTGTCTGCGACAGTCAATTAACAACAAAAATGTGTAACAGTTAATATCAAACCAATTTAACAGAAACAAAAACGTTGTCCCAAAAAGTATTTAGCATCATATGATATCATTTATAAGCGAAATACGTTCACATAATGTC
Organism: Coelogynopora nodosa; assembly: GCA_034780555.1. NCBI lineage: Eukaryota > Metazoa > Platyhelminthes > Proseriata > Coelogynoporidae > Coelogynopora > Coelogynopora nodosa. Next base: position 15,720 of record JAUZND010009664.1, read on the forward strand.
TATATATATATTTAAATATCTTTACCAATCAAAATATACGTAGATATATGTTTATGTTATATTTAAAATATAAAATGTAACCTTAAATTGAAAGATAATTTGAAAGATATTTTTAAGCGACTTTATTAAAAAAGTTAATAATGTTAAGTTAATAAGTTTGATTTAAGTTCTTAATAAGTTTAATTTAAGTTAAGTTAATAAGTTTAATTTAAGTTAAGTTAATAAGATTAATTTAAGTTAAGTTAATACTTATAAGTTAATAAGTTTCATTTAAGTTAATAAATGTTAATAAGTTAGATTTAAGTTAATAAGTTTAATTTATAAGTTGTTCATTTTAAGATAATAAGTTTAATTCAAGTTAACTTAATATTTTAAAGAAAAACGTCAGGAATAAGAAAACAACAATAAAAAATAATAATTGTGATACGTTTCATATTTTTTCGTGAGTTTAAAGTTTTTAGCGTATATGTATACTTAAGTTTACTATTAGTGCATAATGATGAATAATTGTAATCTAAATTTAGAAATCTTAGGGAACGCTTTTTTGAAAAGATAAAGGGGTAAATAAATCATTAATGGTTGCTACTGGTTGTAGATGTAGAAAAAAACAAATTGATTCCTTCCTTTTAAGTGCACACTTTGATTTTCTTTAGATAAATTTTTGTATCTATCTTTGATCACACCATTATGAAGCTTACTTCAGTAAAATGTAAGTAAATAACCGGTGCATTGAATGATTTCTCATACGAAAATTTAAAATTCTATTTTCTGTTCTGAAAAACTATTGAGGACGATAAAATGTTTGAAATATGAGACTTAAAAAATTCGATAACGAATAAGTCATAAACTATTTTAAACATATATTTTAGTAATTTAGCAAAATGTATTTCGTTTTAACCTATATGATCAACTTTTTTATAGTATCTTCTAGACTTATAATTCAAATTACGTTCCAATTTCAGTTAAAATAATTATTAATATTGCAAATAATTTGTGATGTTTCCAATCTTCGAACGGCATAATTTGTCCATACTAATTAAATTGATACAAGTAGTATAGCACTCTTATTGTGTAACTTGCTCATCTTTTGCAAATATTTATTTAATTGTTACACTGGATAAAACCATTGTAGTCATGAAATAGGCGTAAAACTTGGCTACACACAATCATTATTTAATATCAAATCACGTGATCATCAACAAAACAGTATCGGAACAATCGCTGTTAACCAGCTATACTTATACTTATATTATGTTATTCATATTCTTCAATAATTATATGCATCATGTTTTAAATATAATAATATGTAAGTTCGTATAGATATATAAATAGTTAAAACGCTACATATATACAACTGAATGATTTGCCAGACAAGACAAACAACGTCTGAATTTATAGTATAGTAAACAATTTAATTAGAATCCTAACCAAAATTATAACACTTATTTTTATACTAATTTTGAACAAATTTGATACAATTTGATTGAAGTAGTGGACTTACTGAGCCTTCAAGAGGTTCCCGAAGACTGCATTCTTGCTGACAATGAATCCCACTGGAGCGGTGTTAAACTTGTCTTCCATAATATAAACCGTTGAGCAGTGTTTTTGCGCCATGTAGAACAGGGCGCTGTAATCCGTTATACAGGCCAGCTTTGAGTTGGGTGAATCAACCACCTAGAGCACATATTTCTTTAAAAGACGGGTGTGTTTCAGTGCAATCTTCAGCAACACAACAAATTTTGAATAATAATAGTCACCATTGTTATTGTGGATAATAATTCAAAATTTGGTCATGCGACCAACTTCTTCAGATATTTTCATTGTCATTTGCTTTGCAGAGTTAAACTATAAGTTAAGCAAACTAAGTTATGCTTTTAGTTTTTTCATTGACATATGTTGAATGAAATTTGTTTTTTGGGTGGATATTTGAGATGACAGATTTTATTATTTAATTTTTTTTTTAAATAGAAACTATTTCACGTATATTTTCGACACTATAATAATACACGAGGCATGAAATAATTAATTGAAATAACTCATTTTAGTTACATTGTATCTTTGTTTTATTGAACGATCAGAGCTGATAAATGTCATTGATAATATTTTGTGTCCATGTTTTTAATTTATTTCTTATTCATGAGATATGGCACATCCTTTTTCGAAATAGTGTAACCTAATGACAAAAGTGTGCAATAAAGTTTTTTAAAGTATTCAAATTTTAAAAAATTCCCACTGCTATTAATGCATGTATTTTGAAAATTGTTATCAACAAGAGGTATTGCAGCCTATTATCAACCTGGTAATACTTTATATTAGTCTTTTATTAAACTAATTACACAGTTCAAATAAAAATAATTTTGTTTTTTTCATTTTATAATTATATTTATAATAGGTAATAAATCGCACCTTCAAACTTTTTATCAACATTACTGATTATTGATTATATCGTCAATGAAGTAGATTGTAAACAATATGTGTAAATCATATAATTATATTAAAAAAATTAATAAAATAAAACAAAAGAGAACTATAAACACAAAAATATATATTAATTTCGGTATATTTATCTTTCATCAGTGCAGAGCATGAAGCCAAACTGAAATCTACCGATCGATTATGAAATATTATGCAATTGAAAACATTGCGTAATTAATGAAATAAATAAATAGAAACAATTTTTTTTTAATTAAAAATTTATATTTTTATTAAATTGATCAATTAAAATGGTAACGATCAAACTATTAAGCTTTAAATTCTTACTAAATAATTACATGATTAACATAATCAAAATATATTGCAATATCTTAATATTTTGTTGAATAAATGTTATTAAATATGTATATATATATATATAAATATAAATAAAAACTCAATTGTTATGTTATTTAAAACATATGTATCTTTATATTGATAAATCATTTAATTTAAAGGACAATGTGTTATGGTTATGAATTATATATGTATTTATTTTAATAATTAATAATACAGTAGATATATTGTTTTTGCCTCTAATTTTCTGAAATTATACTTATAACCTGCAGAAAGTGCTCTTCGTATTTTCTTATTATTAATACGGTATTATTTTAAACAATTAATGAGTTTATCTGTTTATTTTCTGAAATTATAAACAAATATTATGTTCAAACTATTGTTTTTGGTGTTGGTAATTTGCTAAAATGTTAAAGATAGTTAAATATCTTTAAAAATTCGGTTTTAACATTTTAATATTAACCTTCCGATTGAGACAGTAACACTGAAATATGCGCCTTAACGCCTGTCATGTAAAACAACGTTTAATTAATCAATTATAGAACACATCTTGCATATCAAAGATGCCAATAATAAATCCGATATTAACACATAATAATGTACATGTTACGTGTACATTCTTTTTTACCATGTTCGTTTTGTGAAAAAATGTTTTTAGCATATATTTTTTATTTCTATAAAAATTAATTATTAGTTTATCAATTATTTTTATTTAATTAATTATTCCATATGTTTATTTATATATTTTCATTTCAAATCACCATTTATAATCTTATATGTAAAATATATTAATAAAGTTTCATACGCAATATTAAAAGTCTAAAATCTTTATGAAGAAAAATATTCAAAAGACAATTTGCCTTCTTCAATTGAAAACAACATTTACAAAGAGGCCTAAAATAATAACTTTTCGTAACAACGCAAGGTTTGTATATAGTAAATTAAAACAAAAAAGATAAATTATTTATTTACAGTTGGACTTAAATGTGATTTATAATAAATTTTAACCTGGATCGACAGCCGCTATCTAAAACTGTATTATCCATCACCACAATATAAAGGACAATTTATATTCAATACTGAAATGTTTCTGAAAAACACCGCTTATTATTAACCTTAAAAGATAAAAATAATGCTAAGTTGTTTATTACATTTATTACATTTTTAGGGGGTGAAAATAAACCAAATAGTGAAAATATAGTCACCTGATTAATACACGAATTTATTGAGCTCGCGTATACTTTAGTGCGCTCTAATTTCTTGTAATCCTCATCCTTTGATTTCTGAAAAAGGAACAGAAAGTATTTTTCTGAATTTTCGTAATGATTAATTTAAAATTAATTCAATCCGATTGAGTTATAAATACAACGAAGTAATTATTTAAATATATTAAAATTTGCACTGATAGAATATTGATTTAAAACAGTATTAAGTTCATTAGGTTTATAACAAGAATCTGTTTGTTATGATTCTATATGTTATCTATTCTAATCATAATGAAATACCAATAGAAAAGCGACACTGAAGTATATTTATTATTCAATTAAATTATTATCATAATGGTGTCGTGTGAACTCGGTCTAAATGCTCACTGTATTCTGTTAGCGGTAGTTTATTGATATATGCGCGACGCCATTTTGAAAACTAACCATTGTTACTAGTATTTTAGAGAAATAACGGTTCTTAAATGTGTTGTATATGTTTTATAAATTATGTGATTTTCTTTAATTGCAACGTTTATAAAATGACAAAACACTGCATACTTATTAGCCATGAAGAAATGTTGTCTAAATTTATGAAAATATCAATTTGAAATTTTTTGATAAATAAATAAAACATTAATATTTGTGAGTACGTTGATTGCCTGGATTTCATTTTACATCACAAAGTGCAGTAATATTTAATTTTTAACATGATTATTAATTCATAATTACATATAATACTAATTCTATATTGAAACATAATATCTCCACACTCGACCATTGCATTTTATTAAAGCTGACTCGTAAACATACAGTTAGTTTCCTCAAAGTGTGAAACAAATGACTATCATTTCAGTACATATGTGAAACATTTGTGTAGATTATATATAGTTTGTAATATACACTAATTTAATTATAACTATATAATGTGCATTTTTATACATTGTATACACGGTACACTACTGTAGACATCGTAATATATCAACTATTGATTTTAAATTGCACCATTTTAAAATTTCGCTCTGTTAAATGCGATATAGTTCAGTCATAACAACTAATAATAATTAATAACGAATGTTATAATTAATTGTTATAATTATGCTGGGTGTTAGTGTTGATAATGTGTATTTTACGAAATTAGACACGTTTTCATATACATTATCTGTAAATGAACTATTTATATTATACATTTATATTATTATAGAATCTACCATTATATATCTAATTACTAATCCATCCCATTTCATTATTAAATGTCTACTTGTTTTTCAACATAAAAGGCGCTACAATTAATTTGTGTTCTAGTTTGCGCTTCCCTCTTTGTTGGACATTATTGATCATCGTACCTACCTGGAACAACTCGTCCACGCTGGTGTCCTCGGGAATAAGCGCTCGTATCGTTGTCTGAGACGCGAGTTCAGAGAGCGATTTGATTAGAACAGTTTGCGGTTGAGCGGTTAAAAATGAGGTCAGATCGGCTGAAGCAATAAATCGTTTGTTTATTAGAGAATTTGCTGTCCCTGCAGCACTTTGAATTATGCAATTAATAATATTAAGATCATTGTAAACATACAATATAAAACACTTTAATGTTTTGCTTTATGGTACTAATGCGTAGAGTGGAAAGGGGGTATTTTTGGATCATCACTCAGTATAATCCGAACATTATACAAAAAATTATACTCAATCGAGAATAGATTGTTCTGTCGTTAAATAGTGTTGATCGATTGTAATTCAATCCAGGGTCGGTTTCGGCTACTCTGACGTAGTCAAAATTAAATTTATTTTGATAATTTCACGTATTTTATTAATCAGAAATCAGGAATTTTTCAATTACATTTATTATCCTAAAAACATGTGTTGTAATTTTCTATTATTACATTCATTTAGTTTTACGAACATATCGTACCGTACATAATAGTCTCGATATGAAATAGGGATTAGAAGATTTCATATTTGTCAAACAATGCCAAGATTTTAAATAAAATGCTACTACTTCAAAGTCATTTTTACTATAACTTCGAACGTTGTTCAATTTTGATTCATTATACTAATCGTCCCACCTGTGTATGCGCTGAAAATAATCAAGGAAAAGAGCCACCATACAGCCATCACCGTCCGACATGAAATCGCATAAGGATAAAAATCTTGACCTGAAACAAGTAAATGTTGATGAATAATAATTAACATATATTTCATTAAAAATGTGTACGGTGCAAAGATATATATATGTAATTAACCTTAGCTTATACATCAAAGGTACAGGCCTAATACCTAATACCATGATGAAAAATAAAATTGACAAATTATGTTAGTATTTAAAAAATTTTAATATTATTTTTAATTCTAATTAAATGTTAGATTTAATAATTAAATATTGATTTAATTATTAAATATTGATTTAATAATTAAATATTGATTTAATTATTAAATATTGATTTAATAATTAAATATTGATTTAATAATTAAATATTGATTTAATAATTAAATATTGATTTAATAATGAAATATTGATTTAATAATGAAATATTGATTTAATAATGAAATATTGATTTAATAATGAAATATTGGATTAATATTAAATATTAATTTAATTGATATAATTGATTTAATAATGATTTAATAATGATTTAATAATTAAATATTGATTTAATAATTATTTAATAATGATTTAATAATTAAATTATACATTTTAATTTAAAATTTAAAATATTAAAATTTAATAAAAATAAGGACCTTGTTGGAAAAAAGCTCCCAGTGTGCTCCATATGTGTTCCTGAACGTTGATTTCATCACGAATAGCAATTTTCAGCTTCAGGTTCCACGCAGAGAACGGAGTTACCAAGGCAATTGCAAAGTTTACGAACGCCGCAATGAAGACCGTTACAATGAGCAGAATCCACACCTCTGGGGCGAGTGGTCTAAGATGAAAATAAGAACCTTAAAATATTAAAATATAATAACTCTTGATATCTAACACTCTATTTACCAGAAACTACCGTTTAGGTGTCCATAGATTAAATATAAATAATATTGTATATATATATATATACATAATAAATATATCTAAAAAATTGAAACGACTAAAACGTTGTTGCACCTCATATTGGCTAAGCTATAGGCCTACATACACATCAAGACATTGATATACAAATATTAGTGCGTGAAAATTGAAAAAAAATTATAGTAAATTGCTTGAATACTCAAAAGATTGTATAACAGAAATAAATTGATAAAATAAAACAGTGGAATTGTTGCTTTTTAATGTATCGTTCAAATAGGTAACATAATAATGTATAGTAATACGCAAAATTTAAAGTTTGAAATGAGACTCCTAAAGATATTTTCATTGTTTTAAAAAACAGAAATTCTATTAACAATTTCAATGGTGTCTAATCACAAAACGTGAACATCAAAAGTTAACTATGCCTTCCATATTAACTTCCTGTTCAAACTGATTAGGTTAAAATAAATAAATAAACCATTCTTACATTTCTTATGATTTTAATAGTTGAATAATGACAAGTTGCATTAAATCATGATATGTTTTAATTGCATTTATTTAAATAACATAGATTACACGAAAATGCAATTTTAGTAATTAATGCTGTTATTATTGAATTATTGTTTCCGTATAGAATATATATAAACATACACAAATACATGTAATTATATATCGATTTATTCGTAGTAAATTAAGAAATATTGTATATTAAAGAAATTGGTGCAATAAAATTTAAGAGTCCAATAATTCAAAACTTCTGAATTGAAAGAATTATAGCTCCTTTATGGATCGTAACCACACCATCATCAAATTTCCTTCTTGGTCACGATACATCCATCGACTTGTTCGTCTATGGATACATCCACTCCATTTTTCTGCATAGAACTTTTTGAGCCCATGCTGTTTGCACAACATTGGTTAATGTTCAACATTGAGCGAGCCAATCATTTCACCGTATCGATCCTCCTGGCTTTCGTTTTGCTTTCGGCTTTGCCGATCATACGGCCTTCGTGATCGCAAGATTGCAAATTGTTTAAAGCACCCCCCCTCCCACTTGTTGAAGCTGCCTTCCATCAACACTGTTTTGAGGCTTATCTGTTCCTCACTATATATATATAGCTTGTTTGATAATTAATATTAGTTCTTGATGGGGCTCATACAAATCATGCAAACTGTTGAATCAAATAAAATTTGCATGACGTCAAATAAAGAATGCTGTAAGCAACCTTATAAAATGTTTTATTCGAGTGAAAAATGCACAACTGTTTTGATATACCTATCTAATAAACTAGGATGCCATATGTTTAGATTTGTCTCAAAGTCATCAAAGGACATTTTCAAGATGTTAATAAAATATATTTAATAGACCAGGCTACTATATATATATATAATCTATAAATAACATGGTTATTTATTATAAAGAACATTTTAACTACATAATATGTTAAGACCAAAAATAATACTTAAAACAATAATACTTACTATTGCATATTTGATTAGAATTATTATATTATAATTTCTGACTGTGGAAAAATATATTTGGATTGATTTGATTGACCTTTGTCCTTTGACCTTCCTACTTTTTTTAATCCGGATCATTGTGGATTATAAATAAACCAAAATGTTTAATTTGTTATATCTTTTTAGGGTAGTAATCTATGACAGCCAAAGTTGGTATGATGACTCACAAATATAAGATCAACATTGTTATACTTCTTACAAATATTTGTAAGTAGTAGATATTCTAAAGAATTTTAATTAGTGTTTAATTACATTATAATCTTATTATTTAATTATAAATATTGTTTTAATACCGTTTTTTTAATTTTGGACAAAAAATGACGTCATTCGTGACGTGTTTTTGTTTTTAGTCTATAAATGTTGGTGTTTACAACTTATGACAACCAAACCTGGTATGATGACTTACCAACATAAGACAAATCTTTTATATTACTTTTTTGTAAGCACATAAACGTATTTTTTAAATAATTTATTTATGCTGTATATAGTAAAATTAAATTTAATAGATAGACATTCAGAATAGCTATGACCTAGCGTTCATTTATTTCAATCGGTTGAAATTTAACGAAGTTATAAACATTTTAGTGATTTACAACTGATTAAATCAATTTTTTTAGAATATAGTGGAATGAAATTAAATATATAGACTAGCAGAATAGCAATATATGGTCATAATACATCACTATGGTAAAATGTCTACAATTCTGTCAAATTTCAACCGATTTTTAAAAATTAGGATTGACTCATGCTATTCTGCTAGTCTATCTATTTAATTTCATTTTACTATATATTTTTAAATACTTATTTAATCAGCTGTAAATCAATAAAATGTCTATAACTTCGTTAAATTTAAACCGATTTTCAAAAAATTTACGCTAGCTCATAGCTATTCTGAATGTCTATCTATTAAATTTTATTTTACTATATAAACAAATTATTTAAAAAAAATTAAAAACATTATATTACTTACAAAACAAGTAGTACTAAAGATTTTGCTTATGCTGTGAGTCATCATAAAAACGTTTGGTTGTCATAAGTTGTAAACATCAAAAAAACAAAAATGACGTCACGAATGGCATAATTTTTCTTCCAAAATTAAAACAACGGTATAAAAACAATATTTATAATTAAATAATAAGATTATAATCTAATTAAACACTAATTAAAAATTTAAAGGATATCTACTACTTACAAATATTTGTAAGTACTATAAAAATATTGATCTTATATTTGTTAGTCATCATACCAACTTTGGTTGTCATAGGTTACTACCCTGAAAAGATATACTCAATTAAAGATGTTGGCTTATTTATGATCCATAATGATCTGGATTTTAAAAAGACGGGGGCGGGGGGCTTGTTTTACACATAGTACAAGGTATGTTTGGATTTCCATCAATTTAATAAAAAATCTTCTTCTTTTTTGTGGTGATGTTGAGGATTTGAATAGAATATTTTTAAAATCTATTTACTATTATCTTTGATGTTTCATTTTTTAATACTTTTATTGTACAAGTATATTTTTTATGATCAAACAAGTCATTAATAATTGGATAGTTGCATATTAATGAGTTATAACAAATTTTTAATACTATTTAATTAATAAGTTGGATATAAGGAACATAATTAGAATAATGTTATACATCGTACAAATAGATTCACGAAAAGTAAGATGATATTTATTAAAAATGTAGTTCACTTAAATTAACCAAAAATTAACGTTGTCGAATTATTTACTATTTCAGCAAAATTCATTATTTAATAACAATAAAAACGATTTATTAATAGAGTGTATATTTTTAAACTGAGAAAAACATTAAACTTTAAAAAACAATTAAAATTGACAGAAATAAACATCGAAGTACTTAATAACTTTGTAAATTGTTTTATATGTAGACTTTGATTACAATTTAACCAAATTGTTTTAGCCGAAACTAACGCACAAAAAATATACATAAAATTACACAATGTTTGTCTTGATTCAACAGAAAAGTTATATTATTTGAATTAATTTAAGCCATTTCAATGTGTAACATTTCGTGATTTCTCAATAGTCTCAAATGACAAAACATTGTAATCGTCTACAAAAGAAGACTTTACAATATACATATAATACGTGTATATTTCCTATTTTAAAAGTCAGTATAGTTTTATTATTTATAGATCGTAGCATTCTATACTTTCTAAATAATCTCAGAATTTTCTCTACTGAATCCAAAACTCTTTGTTGGAAATAATGTAAGCTGGTTTACTCGGTTTCAAGACTATTGATTTAGATTGAGGGATTTGAGATTCCCATTCTTGTAGGGAAGCAGTTAACAATGTAGTTGGTCATAAAACAACATCCCAAAAGGAAAACTTTAAGAATGAAACATAATACTAAAAAGTAATGAACCATTATTATATGTTAAAAAAGATCCACATCATTCCTTTGTTATGAATAATTTATTTGAGAATCAACCGCTTTTTTTTTTTGGAAGTGTGAAATGAATAGACGATTAATTATAAACATGCATTAGTTAGGATGTAAATAATAAAGAAACAAAAATGCATAAATTCAGAATGGTTTACTATATAAATTGTCTGAGATATAAGCAATCGTTTTCATGATTTTCCATAGTTAGTGAAGACTGTTACTTTTATATTTACTATATTCTCATTTCGTTAGAATTGAATAATTCAAAAGTTTTAAAATGGATGAAGACGGTTATTTGGTATCATTGTATTATTTTAGATACCATTATATCAATATTGTTTGGTAGGCTTGGTCCAAATATAGTTTAATACACCATCATAAGACTTGTATTTCCAGTTTGACATAATAATGTTACAAAGTAATGAATACCATAAATTAATATCATAATGTAATGATTGAAAATTTGCTATTAAATTAAAAAACGGGAGATTAGTAAAAACAATTTACATTTGTACAAACATTAGTGTTTTTAAACTTTTAGAAAAAATAAAATGGAAAAAAATGATGAATTTTTACTACCTTTAGCACATATTATAATTGGATACGTATTAACTGTTTATAGTTATTGTAGTAATATGTATGCACAAATAAAATGTAGTATTTTTATTCATACATTTATTTCAACTCATGTAATTATCGTGTGAAATCAAAACGTATAATTATAATTAAATTACATAATCACCATAGTGATACATATACATAAATCCGTCCCAGTAAGATTAACTTCGACACAATTATTTATATATATATATATGCTATGGACCCGCTGTTTTATCGCATAATGATTTATCTCCTATTATATAGACTTTATGCACACGTACGCAACTAGCATCAAGAACAACACGACTGATATATAACACAAAAGTGTGTACTTTAATTCATAGATAAGCTCACCGAAACACGTTCCAGATGCCAAGCAGAGGGCTTGGCTGGGCCATTAATGCTGAGACCGGCTCTTCAAATATAGGATAGACAAAATCGATAGCTTCCATCCGGCCGTAGGTGTAGCTGAAGAGACCAGCGCCAAATTCCACCTTTCCTTCGAAGACTTCTTTCACACAGCCAGTCATAACGCCATTCTTGTTGTTCCCGAATTTGCCGTCGTCGGCTTGCTTCAACAAAGGTCTGAATTGTGTGTTACAATTAGACTGTGTTAATCTGTGTTAATCTGTGTTAATCTATGTTAATCTGTGTTCATTTGTGTTGATCTGTGTTGATCTGTGTTAATCTGTGTTAATCTGTATTAATATGTGTTAATCTGTGTTAATCTGTGTTCATTTGTGTTGATCTGTGTTGATCTGTGTTAATCTGTGTTAAACTGTGTTAATATGTGTTGATCTGTGTTAATCTGTGTTAATCTATGTTAATCTGTGTTTATCTGTGTTAATCTTTGTTAATCTGTGTTAATTTGTATTAATCTGTGTTAATCTGTGTTAATCTGTGTTAATCTGTGTTAATCTGTGTTAATCTGTGTAAATCTGTGTTAATCTGTGTTAATTTGAGTTCATATGTGTTAATCTGTGTTAATTTGAGTTCATATGTGTTAATATGTGTTAATCTGAGTTAATCTGTGTTAATATGTGTTAATCTGTGTTAATCTGTGCTAATTTGAGTTAATCTGTGTTAAGATATGTTAATATGTGTTAATATGTGTTAATCTGTGTTAACCTGTGTTGAATTTGTGTTAATCTGTGTTAATCTGTGTTAAACTGTATTTGTCGTGGTTGACAAAATCCGTAATATTCTCAAAAACTCATCTTCAACAAAGCAATACGCAGATATTTGACTTACAGATGTTCACTTACATACCATTATATTTTTCCAATTTATTGATATATTTCTCATAAATGTTATACATACACTGTATTAATTGTATTTGAACGGGTAATAATATTTTTATATTTTTAAAAATACGTATGCCACATAATTTGTATAAATTTGTATTCTAAAAAGAATAATTTTAACAAACACATATTGTAATTAACATATAAGTAAATAACATTCTATAATATTAGGTTTCCGGAATAGATACTTTTTGAAATTACACTTTTTGGTATATAGAGCATATATATATATATATAATTAAATGTGAGCTACAAAATTAACAAGTTACTTAATCATTCTGTAAAAACTATTGAAAATATTTTCTTTCAAATCCAGTGCTAATTGGATCTATTAAGTGCTAAATCCAGGCTATTGCAATTAAATTATTTTTTCAGTTTTGGAGTGTCAAGGAATTGAAATTAAAAAAATTATAGAAAAATAAATAATTCATTTTTTCCACATTGTCAAATGCTATGATGTTTCTTCAGCTCTAATATTTACCCTTATTCGAAAAACAAATTTATAACGCACATACAAATGTAGAGTATTCTGAGAGAGGAACTCTAATCAAACAATTGTTAAGAAATGTGCGCTATATTTTGGATCGGTATTATCATGTATTAATTTATAATTAGTATCTATATACATTTTTAAAACAGTTGGACAATAATTGTACCAGTAATGATAATTAATACTATGACTGTTTTCTAATAGTAAAATAATAATTTTTTATTAAAATTTTGTAATTATAATGTTGACCTATACATACGTTTAGTTTAATAACCCACCATTATCCACTTAACGCATAATATGTAAATGGGTTGTTTTATAACAAATTAAATGTAAATATATATAATAATTCGTTTGTTTGTTTGAATACATAAATACTCCGCTATACAGTTTATCGAAAAATAGATAGATAAGATTTCTCATTTTCACAAAATTTACAAGTTAAAAAAATGTGTCAATCGAATAAATTGGAAAAACATATTATTATACATCTTATCTTCTGTAAAGAAACAGATTGATTTTTTCTCTTCATATTATCTCTTATTAGTATCTCTTATTATCTCATTGAACCTTTTTATAATATCTCTATCAATTCTTTAAATATACAACACTCTATCTCCTGGCCATCAGATACTTCTTTA
>JAUZND010009675.1:0-55437 GCA_034780555.1 Coelogynopora nodosa
CCTTTCTTAAATCTTTCTCACTTTGGCAGCTGCCCTGACCATATGATGCCAATTGCCTTGTACATTTTTAACCCATATAAGCTTTTTTTGGCAATTGATATCTTATCAGTCTTCCTGCTTTCAATATCGGGGTATTGATAATGTTGTATTAAATTTATAATCATTTTTTCTCAACTTCACTAAAAAAATTCTTACAAGATTTATCTTCTCTGACATATTACTTTGCCTTTTCTACTAAATAATTGAATAACCGCGTATATTCTATTGGTTATAATGATTGTTTAATATTGTAATGTAAACAAACCTCAACGCCTCGAGATTTGGAGGAAGCCTCAAAATATTTGAAGGAAACCTTACTGGAGGAGCTCCTCAAAATCCGAATGCACAATCCGTCCTCCAGTTGTAAAAACTTAAGGCTTCCTCAATCGATCGGCGAAATTTTATTAAGGATTAAGCGTAAATTTGGAGGAAGCCTTGAGATTTGGAGGAAGCCTTAATGGAGGAAGGATTCTGCATTCGGCCCTTAGCATCCTACTAAAACATCCGGGCCACCTGCGATAAAAGGTGATTGCAAAAGCTTCTACAATCATTGTACCGGCTCTATTCAGGACCTGTATATATGTCTAAAACCTTGACTTGCCATTTGATGTACTAGTTGGAGTTTCCGTAGATGTGCCTATAAACTGCACTTTGTGAGTTTCCCTGCAGATGTGTGTTTACAATATAGGAAATTATTTCAATCGAATACAACAGTGTCATGGCAGGAGGTATTTCGGAGCAGTGAAGGAATTTACAAGAGGGAACCATTTTTTTGTAAGAAACCTGCAAGAAATACTTGCAAGATTCTTATCTGAAAGGATAATAATTCCCCCACAGCAGATTCCCGCAAGAATCATTCAAGAATATTACATTTCTTGCGCGGGATCTTACAAGAATACCGCCAAAAAACTTCAGAGGAATGGTCACTTTGTGAAGAAACACTTATTGTACAGATTGATTTATATAGAATGCGAGTGTGAGAAAAATCCTAAAATGGTATTTGCCATAAATGAATGCATAATTCCGCATTTTTGTAATTTAAAAAATAATGTTATAAAAAATATTGAAGGTTTTAAATATGGGTAACTTTTTATTTTTATACTAAATTTTAGAGTATTCCAAATAATGTGTTCGAAGGATTGTTCGGAAGCTCTTTTAATTTTCTACTTATTCAGTAGTATACATAGAAATCAGTAGAGTAATCTATCGAATTTGTGTTAGTGTTGATAGTAAGAAACATTATCAGTTGTGTGATAGAACGTGCTCGAATGTTGGGTTTTAAAATATCGACCATGGTTGAAAGACCTAATCGACAAAAACATGCAGAGAAACGTTATATAAATAATTGTACCATCATAATAACTTTATCAAAATTTACTAGATCGGTCTGCTACATGATTTCTTATATCTAATATAGTATTATACAATTAACACATGGGCCTATACGTGTTGTAATAAGTGTTAAAAATGTTAGAAAGAAGAACAAGTTTTTTATCGATTTAAAGTAATAATTAACAGATTTTAAAACAGTTTTAATACTATTTTAAAATTAAAACTAGTGACATAATTCAAAATTTATTGTATTAAGTACCCAATAATGAAGATTATACATATATATATATATATATATATATATATGCAAAAAAAGTCATACCAGGATAATTAACTTATTACTATAGCGATCGAATATTTAGGATGTCATGAAAAAGTACTGACATCGTATTATAATGTATATCGGTTCCTGTCAGGGGCCGAGGGGCCTGTTTTACGTAGGGTATAAGCTATGCATGGATTATAAACAAATTTGTTAAATTACTTTTTGTGGTTTAATGATAACAAATTACTTTTGTTTGACCTTTCTGAAGTTTAGTCATGAATGTTGCTTTTTCCTTTAAACCATTGTGATTATATTATTATAAAATATTGTTTCTTTTTTGACAGTCGCTTTCATAATTTCTGGTTCTATTATATTTGTTTTTTGATGGAGTTGAGTAGAATGTGATAATTTACTATTACCATAATTTATAACTTACAAGAGAAATCATTAAAATATTGTTTGCTAATTGCAATATTGTATTCATGTTGTAATTCAATTTAATCCCTATTCTTTTATATGTTTTACATTGTCATAATAACTTTTTTTTTAATATATATTGGTCAATAAATTGTATATCTATGCGGGAAGAGGTGTATTAATTATAAACATTTTGCGTATCGGTATTTATAGACATCTCTTAAGCAACCAAACAATGTAACATACTTCATTAAAACATTAAAAATATAAATTGAATGCAATGCTTACATTTCAATCAAGTGTCCAAAGATATCGTAAAGATATTCCATTATTTTAAATGGTTGTATTTCATTATCCTTAACGTTGCGAATGTTATAAATCTCATACACTGACGTTTTTCTGTTACTTTAATCGTATTTCCGTTTTCGAACAATTTTTCATGGTAACAATTAAAAATAACAATATGGACCTGGTCAATGCGTTTTGTTATATTAATAATTATAGTTATACTATATACTTACAACGAATTAGTTATCCAATAGGCGATCTACCAATCAAATGTTAGATGCAGTTAGTATACGATGAATTTACAAAAAATAAGATTTTATATTCTTTTAAAACATTATAGTTACTACTACAAAGTAGAATGGACAAATTAGTATATTATATATAAATTAAGTGAATTATTTTTCCATTGGTAAATTTTCAGAACAGGTATTTTTGGACCTGCATAATTTAAATGACTTTTTTTTAAATATCTGGATGGTATATTATTGATTCCAAGTACTATTTAAAGTATAACTTCACACTACCTTTTCAATATTAACTCAATTAAAATACTTAATTTTCCATCACGTAAACGATAAATTAGCAGACTTATATTTTTTGTCAAACGCGCTCTCAACAAATGAAATACATCATTTCATTTTATCACAGCATTAAAATATCTCAGAACAATATTAAAGTAAATAAAATGTGAGTCAAACGTTTTTCAGATAATCGCTTTCCTCCTTGTCGACCAAACGATTCTTTAAAATTGTCGCAAAAATACTCAAGATTAAAAGTTTGGTTTATGCGGGAAGAAATTGTTTATAGACACTAATAAACCAACTCAAATAAATAATGTAAAAAAAACTATAATTCTAAAATTGTGTTTCACTTTTATGATAAATTTGTCATCAATCGATCACCAAACAATCTCAGCTATATTGGCCACATAAGGCTGAAAAAGCACTGTTTCCGGAACACTGGTTTATACGTCTCGATTTTCTCAAGATAGAATACGATCAATATATGAGAATGTGTTTGCGAGATCGAGCGAAGAGTTGAGCTTCAAATATTGTGATCTGCACCACTTTATTGTCATCATAATGTTTATACCACAATCTATACTGCAGTCGATTCAGAATACGATTGTCGGTTGACTTTAAAGAAATTTAAACCAAGGAAATTAAGGCCTATAGGGATTGATTCGTTCCTAAAAAATGGGTCGGATTAATGCGAATATAGGCATAAGGAGAGTTGACTTAATATAAGTTAGTATACATATGTTTAGAAACGTGGATAAGAAATAACTCTGCTAACATTTCACAAATAAACATACTTATTAGTGCTTCCTTTCTTATAATAAAAAACATTTTGGCTACAAAAACCTTATTAGAAAACTTTTTTGTATCAGGAGGGGTTTTCTAGGGCACGTCTGAAAACCCTTTTACCAGTAAATCTGATACACATGGTACAAAGTGTCATAAGTAAAACACGCGACTTTTTCAGAACTTTAACCCGCATTACAATTGTTTTCAACCTGGATTTCTACTAACATTGAAATGTATAATAAAATGATATGTATTATGAATGTTTCTTAACCCGCCCATCATAAACATTGCAATTTGTATATCCGAATTTATCACTCGTTATAAAAGAAAGGTTTATTTATATATATGCGAATAATATAAAAGTGTTTTTTTTAGTATTCGTTATAACTAAAACTTGCTAAATGACCACTATAAAATTATTTATTATAGAGCTTTCGGAGCTAGGCTACCTCATTTTGGAAAGATAGGAATACACGAAAACATTTAACAGGGTATTTAAATGGCGTATCTTAGTTTCTAAATATATATTATTTTAAATTTTAAACATTATATCCCCACAAAAAACAGAACAAGACAATGTAATTAATTCTTAAATTACAATATTGGAAACTTTCATATGATAGTTTTAAGAATTTTAAAAAATAATATGATTTTTAGCTGTATTTTTAAAAATGGTGAAACAAATTCTATTTTGTAGTTTCCATAAACTTCAAATGTAGCGGAAGTTCCGTACATTTTATAATTGTCTTATATTCCCATTAATTATGAAAGAAAGATTAAGCTAGGCATGCTTTATAAAAATTTATTTTTAACTGACTCATACATTGATATAAAACCAAAAATTCGTTAGAAATATAAAAAAATTACAAAGGTGAGCCAAAGTGACGCAAACAATACATCAAATTGCCAACATCACCTGCACCATATATATTAAATGTTTAAAATAGAAAAAAACACATTGATCAATGGCCGTCTTCGAGTGAGGAAAAACTAAAAACAAATTGTCAATAATTAAACAATTACTAATAAAAACCTGGCGCGCCAATTCGAATAGTAATTTTTAGATTAATTTATTTATCGATTTATTTATGGACATTTATTGATTATTATTCTAACAGCAGAAACGATTACAATTGTGCACCTCTCTTCGTTTTGACAAATAAGTTGGGAATAAATAATTATATAATAAAATAATTATTGAACAGTAGTTGAACTAATTTAACTTAATTTTTACTCATTTCTATACTGTTTTAAATCGTGAATAAAATAAACTATTTAACGACATAAATAGTTCTGAGCTATACTTTAATGCCAAATTAAGATCCATAATTGTAATCATTTGCAAGCGTTAGGAAGAAAAATTAATGAAATCGGTAACAGAAATTGACAAAATTAACACGGAATTTTAAATGTCTTGAAATTTAATTTTAGAGAGAGAAAAGCGGCCTTCGAGTAGTGTGGTGTATAAATCAGTTTTCCCCCGCTCATATGCGGCCAATGAGAAACAAGTTGAGTGCAGTTGCGGCTACCAGTTAGGTATATGACTCATCCTATTGGAGAAATCACCAGCAGTGTAGCTGCAGTACTGCATCGTATGCTGCCCATAGACTTGAGTCAGTTCAACATAAAAGAACATTTGAATTGCCAGCTCAATGG
This sequence comes from Coelogynopora nodosa, assembly GCA_034780555.1. Lineage (NCBI taxonomy): Eukaryota > Metazoa > Platyhelminthes > Proseriata > Coelogynoporidae > Coelogynopora > Coelogynopora nodosa. The sequence goes on from JAUZND010009675.1 coordinate 5,305, forward strand.
ATCAGTCAACAACAAACGACTAGGATATTTCCGCCAATTATCAAAAGAAAACCTGAGTGTGGTGGTGGGGGGTGGGGCTAGCTTACACATACCCTTTTTGTTTATGTAACTGAAAAAGTATTTAATCAGCTTCCTTACCGTATTTAGAAACATATTCCATGTTTGTTATGAATATTAAAGAAATCACTGTTCAGCATAATACCCCAACATTGATTTTAAAGAATAAAAAAACTATTCCATCATCGATATAAATTTTGTAACCTTTTTCTGGAACTTATTTTTGTCAATCAATCAAAGTTGTAGACATGAGAAGAAAAAAACCTTACTTTCCCTGAATTCATTTAGATAATCAATAAATCATAATCGAATCGATATTGTAAAACATATAAAACAAATTGTCGTCCGTATGACCAACTCGCGTTATTCTTACCAATTTCAAATGTATGATTTCAAAAAATGCCTTAAAAACTAGAGCCAACTTAGGTTCCCAAATTTCCCTAGACATTCACAATAGGTAATATCCATCTAATGTGTCTACTAAATGTAAATTGTTAATATATATAAAGAGTAGCATTTGAAAATGGTTTGATCAACCCAGTGATTTGGTCATACGATACAGTCGTCGACAAAATGTTTTTAAAAAATGAGTGATAAAAAATATATATTATTTTATAATACTGTTGCTGCCAAAACTTGTGGAAGAACAATAAATGACCCCTAAATGACTACTATCCATAATATGATCAATGTTTAGAAAAACATAGGATTTTATCAATCAAAACACACCAATGATTTTTCGGTTAAAAAACTGAACAAAAATGAACAAGTTATTCAAGTTTGAAGTTAAGCTTGTTCAAAAAAAGATAGGCATATTTTACACCCCCTCCCCCTTTTGGCGTTCCACAATTAATGCGCACATTTAAAATCTAAAAACACAAACATAAATAATAATATTAATATAAAAACTGTAAACATGACTGACTGCTGTTCACAGTATTGTGATATATGTCATTAGTATATATTCGAATAGATTATCTGCAGCCTACATTGGTGTATATAAATAATAATAATAGATATTATAATAAGGAAGGTAATATCAAGAATGTTATAAAATCGACGAATACAAAAGCCAAGGGGAATAAATGCTGTTGAAGGGTTGCTTGTCTGTCTGTCGGTCTGGGGTTGTCGTGGAGAGAACGGAGGGGGGCATTAAGAGGAGCAGTCGGTCACTCTAAGACATCGTAGTCGTCCAGAACGCCGTATAAATCCTGAAAGATAAAATCGATTTATTGATTTTGATATCTCCACTTCGCACTGTTTTTCATATATCCCAAACGACTCTGTACTATAATTATACGATGGTTCTATTTTTCCATCACCTGTTAGGTTTAACAAGCGTGTGCGTCTATATAACCATTGCTATTGTATTGACAATATCCAACGTGAGTTTCATGAAATAACTACAAAATAACTACAAAGTTTCATGAAATAAATAATAATAAAAGTTTCATGAAAGAACTCCCAATGTACAGGGTGGCCGCAAATACATGATTTTTTAAATACATAAATCTTTAGGTTTGTGTTATCATCTTATGAGGCAAAAACATCGCAGATTAATGATTAGTTTTATGTCGTCACTAATTTTTTTCTGTGACATAATTTGATAGTAGTTGATAATTTGATTACTTTAGTAGTATCTATTTATATTATAATAAATTACGTACAGATTTGACATACTTACGTAGAATTTCTTTAACTTTTTTAAAGTGTTGTGTTGACAAATTATATATACACAAATTATTTTTAGAAAATGTTGCGACCAACCTGTCTTTTTGACAGGTTGAGTTTCAAAGAATAACATCTATTACTATGTGAGTTTCATGCAATAACCACATCCCATAGCAGAGAACGGATGAAATGTCACCTTTACTAGCGCATGTCTGTCCCAGGCACATCGATATTGATTAATGTGACGTGATAGGGCCACATAGAGTTGCTCCAGTTGTGGACAGGACCAGCCCTCGGTGCCCTTCACAGTTCGATGGAAAAGTGCAGTCAACGCTGATTGGTCCACGTCCACTTTACGTGGCTCCTTATCATTGGAGGATTCTGGGAGGGGGTGTTGAGAAGTAATTAAAAACCAGTTGTGGTAAAATGGATAATAGGTACGTGAAAAAAATATGATTGGTATGCATGTAAATTATGAGGAATTTGTTTAGCAATAATTATAATACTATTATTGATGGATTAAAAAAAATAATGGATACCACGAGTTATTGCAGTTGTGGTATTCTTTATCCAATAGTTTTATTTGTTACTATCCTTTATCCAGTAGTTTTACTTGTTGCTATGCAGTTGTGGTATCCATTTTTTTTCAATGGCTTTATAATTTTCACAAACATTTCGGTGACAATTTACAATTTTTTTGGCATTCTGTACAAACTTAGAAGAGTTGCTAAACACTTGACAGACACAGCTGTCTGCCAGGGAGAGATAAGGTACACTGCTGGGATTCGAACCCGCTACCTTCACACTTAATTACCAGCGCCTTAACCGACTGGGCTACCTCTACCTTAGTCTAAAAATTTAGAGTCTAAAATGCTTCCTTTTTGAGATATTCACTATAAAAACGTAAATATTTAGATTTGTTAAATTCTAGCAATCTATGACGTCATTTATGAACATTAAAAATGTGTTTGGATACTTATATATGTTTCTATTTGTTGACCATATACTAGATGTCTCCAAAATACATAATAAAGCCTTTATCTGTGATTAAAAGTTGTTATAGCTTACGTAAGGGATATTAAATTGTCAGCGGCTATTTTGAAAACAATGGGTATTTCGGAGACAAACCTATATATCACTTGTGTTTTTAGATGATTTATTTCTATTGTCTTATAGTGTACTTCCTAACGAAAAAATACCTTTATAGCATGAGTTAAAAGCAACATCATATTGTTTGCACTTAAACCATTGTAATATAAATTTATTAAAATATACATTAAAATATGTTTTTGAATATATAAAGTTAAAAGTTATTAAATGAAATATATCTTAAACAATACGCTATATATTTTAATAAATTTAAATTAAATGTGTGCACTAATACCAATAAATATCAATATTAAAAAGGGGTGTCTTAGCAATTATTTTCCTAATAGTTTTTCCAATATAATAGTTTTCCGAAATACTGTCATTATTTTTTATTTCTAAGACTCAAAGTTATGCTGTACGATATTATTTGTTCTTTTTCGTTTATATCTCTTATTTTTACATTATCGTTTCGTTTTAAGTATTCTTCTGCTATTATTTTTACTGTAATGAATTTCTAAATTGAATTATGTTTTTGTAATATATTTAAATAGTTTGCATGGATATTAGAATGCCTTGAAAAAATTTTTATTTTTGCAATACGTTAACTCAACATTTACTAGAACTAGCAAAATGTAATAATTTAGCTATAATATTTATTAAATATGTACTTAAAATGTTTATCCTAAACATTCATCAAAAAATGTCCTTATTACAAGTAATAATAAACACCTACATTAAAGATACATTTAAAGTTAGATTTATGATTAATTCTATAAGTAAGATCGGTCGGGATATAACTTATATTTGCTTTTATATACCGGTAATAAGTAAATGTAAACATGTACTACGAAGCAATAGGGCAGACGACAATCCAAAATCATTATTGATCCTTTATTTAAAATATATATATATTGCATAATATCAAATAAAGCAAGTTTATGCATTATTAAATCATAATTCTAAAATTTAAAATGTTTACACTAATAACTCTATATAAGATTATATGAATTATTGGATTATAATCATATATACGTTATAATTAAGGTAGAATTGACCAGTAAGTAGTTCATACAAAGTAGCTTATATTATATCGTTTTTTTTAATTAACTATAATTTCAAAATTTATAATATTTATAACAAGAGCATTACTTATGTGATGTATCTATATAATTATGTGGATAAATGTTATCTATCTATACTGTAATTATTATATAGAGTCAAGTGTTCTTAAAATGAAACATAATTTCATCCGATTTAAACAGCACTTTGTTTTATTAATATTGAGGCTTTTATTCGCAACAAATTGTATTAAATAATTAAATGTATAGCAATCAGCTTATGGCTTATTCCCGCTGAGACGTATTTAGCTGCAAAACCCAGCCTATATTTTTAATTAGACAAAAACACCCGGGCTAACAAAAAACCACACCATCACCACCTATATAAGCGACTGTAAGAATTTTGTTTTATTCAACAGCTAAAAATCATTTACCTAAAAGCATTCTCGATTCGTCACGAGAGGCCTCCATTATCTCTCGATAAATGCGCATGGAACTATCGTAATTAATTACTTTTGTTTAATTATTATTAGTGATATAGTAATCGCTTGTGGTGTTAAAGGCACGGGAATAACACACATATATTATATTGATGCACCAAATCTCTACTAAAAAATTGTGTTTTTTTAAACTTTTCGAAACTGGAAAATATTGTAATTACTAAAATATTGTAAATATATAATGTCGAAAAGATTTAAAACTGCGTGGAATATTATCTAGCATCTATTAAAAGTTGTAACTCACAATAAATAGACTTGATTAAAAACAATAATCGTTTTAATTAATTTAATTTATTTGTTTTATATTGGAGACTTATTTAATTTAAATAATATATAATAACATAATATAACTTAAAATAACAACTATGTATGCAAGGGCCATACAGTCAGACGCGCAAATATGGCATTTTCAGATCAGATTTTAAAACTTAAGTAAAAGACCCAACACAACATTTTGTTATTTTCTTTGTAAAAAATATGTATCGTAATTCTAGCAAGTATAACCTAGATAAAATTTACATTTTACATAGAAAATGTTCCCGTTAATATTCAGGAGATTGAAAAAATACACTTATAATTTGTTTAAGTAACATGAAAAAAAGTGCTTGGAGAATAATAAAAGAGGTTTCCGCCTCTTGTCGGCATCCTTGGCAGTAACGTAAAGCGCCAATGGTGTCTTCCGGTAGACTTGAATATTGATCGACTACCCATAACTAACTAAAAATATATTATATTTCTATGTGCTTCGCAGCGGTCCGTAATGTGTATACTTACAGCGAATCTCCCGACCAACTCCACTGGACACCCAAAACGTACTACCTTTCACAAGAGTATGTCCTTTGAAACTAGACGATAAAGTTATACATCATTTTAGACTCAACATACAAATATGTTGTGTCGCATTAAACAGCATACGATCAATGTATTGTATACACAACATTACAACGATGCATATTTTGACAGTTTACATATGCGTATATATAAATTATTCCTCCCCAATAGCTTTGTTGCAATAAGTGCATCAATATACAAATGGTACCACGCCACTATGCTTTTCTATAATGACACTATGGCTGACATTCAATCGAACGGTCTTTCAGTCTACGGGACCCACTACGGGACCCATTTCTGGGAAGAAAGTGTTCTTCTTATCGCTTTTCAAAACACAAACTCCTGAATGAAGGCTTAAACGTTATAGCTGCCAATAGAGTATACGACTGCACGCAGTTGTCTCAGATTGAAGTCTTCGTGCTTTTGGTTTCGCAATAGTATTCCTTCATCCAGTGGCCCTCAATATAAGATAAGTTTGGCACTCGTGCCTATATAGCTGCCGATAACAGAAAAATTAAGCATACGTAGGGTCACTGTCAACAAACGGTGTTCGGAGAGTTTAACAGTGTGATGACATATTGACTAAATATAATATAAGCCAACGTGGGTATGCCAGGATTCATTGACTTTTTGTGATAATTTTAATTTATTCTTTCGTTCTTTTCAATTTTTTTCACGATATAAATAAATAAAGTTGTCGTGAAAGGTTTCCGCTTTTTAATTGTAGCATATCATACTTAAAAATACAAGTCAAACTACATTCGGTTTATAATACTCCCCACGACTATGGTTTACGTTAACATATTAAAAGGACAATTATATTTTTAGTAAAATATGTAGGCCAAGCACAGAAGTAATTTATATAACAAAATTATATTTGTAATGTATAATCTGACTTATCGTGATTAATTTATAATAATGAGCTACATGTTTCTTCAAATATTTATTTATTTATTAATTCAAATATTCATTAAAAATAATATATGATTAATTGATGTTTTTGAACCTGTTTTAGTTTATATTAGTTTATGTGTACTGTTTGTTGATGCGTAATTTTGCTACTTACAGTATTTCCTAAATTCAAATATAATCAATTTACTACATATACATACATTGTATATACATATGTGAAAGCTTATGAAAAGCTGCTGGTAAAATTGGATTGATAAAATCAATTAATTTATTTTTTAATATTTATTTTGATTGATTAATAATTAATAAATTAGTTAAATTGATTGGAAATATATATTAATGAAAAATATTGATTGTCAAAGTAAAGGTTCAGAGGCCAATAGTTGCCACCACAAATGATTTTATATATGTAAAAATAGAGGATTAAATAACTTTACAACAGAGAGATACCGATAATATATTATATAATTAATAATTACATTTTTGTCATCTGAAATAAGTTGTTTTGTAGTGTTGCACTATATACGATTTCAATTATTCTTATATATTTTTGTAATTTTCCAAGTTCTAATTTTTTATTTATTTGTAGTTATTGAAATAAAATACTCAATAATCGCAATATCTACAACAAAATAAAATTCTAAAAAGAATTTGATTTTATAATTTTAACTGTACGGTTTTATACATTAATGATTGTTGCTCATGTACTATTTGAATATATTTTGAATTTTATAATTTTCTAAAATATAAAAATAAAATTTGTAAGTCTATTTTGGTTAAATATCTAAAATTAATAAGCATGTCTAAAGCATACGCCTATAGTGGAAGAAAGCATACTCATTACTATTATTTTGGCGCTCTCATTACTATAATTTTGACGCAATATGTTTCAAGCTGATTAAAAGAAAACAAAATCTATAGTTTATTTTACATTATTTTATACTTAACGGAGATTTGACCAGTATACGAAAATATAAGCGTCTCTCAGTCAGTATACATAACTAAATATACATATATATATATATATATACAACAACATTAATAGTTTTACTATTACAACTAAAAATAATTAAAACTAAACATGCATGTTCAGAAATGTCTCCTCAGCGACGGCAGACTGAGGGGCAGCCGATGAAGGGAGCGCACAAAAAGCGACTCTTTGCGATCCTGTGTTACAATTGTACTTACCAGAATTGGGTAATTGCCAGTCCAAAACTAACATGGTTTTTGGCGAAACATGAAACACATTTGACACCTAACTGGGCGCCTTTTTACATGAAGTCTTTCAAAAGTAATTTACACCTATTTCTTTATACATCCCATTACGACACTGAATTATATTCTATACACATATATACGGTAGCACCGTGTGATATACATGTCTATTTAGATGTGTATTCTTAAATATACGAAGCTGTTGATACAGCCAGAGGGAGGAGGGGGGCTCTTCAAAGTGTTGTATATAAACAACTTGGACTACAGCTGACGTCTTGTCTTGTCAAGAGTATTTTTTTAAGTTTATACATTTTTTCAATTATTATTGGATATGTTGTACAACATTATGTAGCCAAATGAATTAAAAGTTTTTTTATATTCTAGTTTCTATCTATAATAAAGTATATATTGCAGGACGTGTCTGCTATTTTAATCTTCATCCTATATGTAAAAGTTGATGTGTATTTGATATGCCATGACCTGTAACATGGGAAAATGTGTTTTTCAAAATGAAAAACGAATAAATTTGTAGATAATTAAATATAATATAAAGATATTTTCCTATGAATATTTTTATACTTTTAACAATTGTATAGTGAGACGAGATTGGATTATGAAACTTTATTTCACTATACAAAGAAAATATTAATGTCATTAAGAAAAATTAATTATGTATACAAATATTATTTAGTTAAACATTCGAACTGCTGATTAAGATAAGTACTTATTAGACATTTCATATTATAAACTATTGAAATCATATACCAAACATTTTAACTCTGCAACATTATATTTTTATTGGTATATTACACTTTTATTAATATTATTATTATTAGTAAAAAAAACATTAAAAAGTTATACAAATTAATTCATTAAAATTAAAAATAATTAACGTTTGCGATATTTCATGAATTAATGCATTATCTTTATATGTTGAGAATATAACAATATAATAAGGTTTAATAAATCACACGCTATATGATAATATAATACTGAACGTATTTAAAAAAATGGAATAATCTTTTATACAAACAGGAAGTCATAGTTAGTATACCACCTCTCTATTTATCTATATATAAACAAGTCATCTACTAATATTTACATATAATAAAATAATCATTTCATCAGGTCAATTGTATATTTCCCATTAATGACATTGAATTATAATCGCTAGGCTGAAGTCGTCATATTTATCTTGACATATAGCACAAGAGTCAATCTCTTAAACACATATATATATACAAATTTACCAACATTTAAAAATACAAGTTCTCCCTTAAAAAGAGCTTTTAATGATTTTTAAAATATACTCATTGTTATATTTAAAAGTGAATATTATACGCATTTATCAAGTATGAAACATGCAATAACATATTATATACAATTGATTGCTGACTGGCCTTTATACTGTTCTGACATGTAATATATAGTACTCATCTATAAATAATGGTATTAAATACACATTTTGTTGATCTTTACGAAAATATATATCATTCAGATGATAAAATTCAATAATTATATTTGATAAGTGAATATTAACTATATAATAATCCAACATTGTAGTCTTTATTAATTAAATGGATATTGGATATATAGCCAATTGAATATTTCTTTTAGTTTTAGAAAATTAAAGCAAAACATAATTTATATCGGTCCTATTCTGTTAATTCATACACACTATCAAATAGGTCATTGTATGAATAAATCCTAAAAGTAAATACAAAATACATTATTATTTTAATAAATAGACAAATAAATTTCCCTATAACATTTGTCTTCCATATAATGGACAGTAAATACTATTTCAAAACTTGCTTCCGCCATACATTGTTTCTGACATAAATCACATTGATTGTGATTCTGACGAACTTGGTCGATGTTCACATGTTTAAGTGTTCTAGATTGTTTCAAAGGTGTTAAATACAATTTCCATTCTGATATTTTATCAATAAATTAAATTCGGAAACATTATAGCAGTCCTAGTAAATGCTAATTAGTGCTTTATTATTCAATGAGTAGTGATATATTATAGACACCAGATAAAAATCGCCATTTATTTTATTATGTAGTAAAGCCAATGTTTATGTGTATATTACAATAAAATGTCATGCATTATTTTCAGCCAAGAAAAATGTACTCAAATATGCAAGAAGACGACATTTCAGATTGCTTTAAGCATTGGTGCAAACAGGCCAGATTTTTAAGTCAAACAAATGCTGTCTTTGATCACCTTCAAAGGCTCCTGGATCCCTCCTTTTACTAACGCTTCCCCTATGTGGAGGTTCCTATCGGCTTGTTTTATAAAGCATCACCAAAGTCAAATACTGCCCCACCCTGTTCTAAAGATCTTACAGGGAGAAATCTAGAATAGAAGTCGGAATATAAATTGCTGTAATTGCCTCAACTTTATTGAAGTATTTCATTTTCTTTTATCCATGTTAGAGGGGTTTGCTCTCGGTGGCTTTTAAGCAACATTAATATAGACTGTACTGCTTTGTAGAATAATAATTAATTCTAATTCATTTTCTTCTCTTTGCTTTGCTTTGGTCGCCTACCGCGCACTGTGTATATTAGAGGGGGAGGATTGCCTAGAGCGCCGAGACAGAAGGGATAAAAAGTGAAGCAACCGCACAAGGAGTTTACCAAATGTGAATTATATTATTACAATTGGAATGGGGGTTTTAATAGAGTTCCTTTTTATGTGGAAACATGTGCGTGTATCACGACACATGACGAAGTCGTTTCATTCGCATTTTTCTTGGTTATTTTATTGTCAACTGTTGCCTCATAATTTTCGCATTTTGGGTGATCCTCTGTTTTTATTTCATGCGAGCAATTTACCTAGCTCCTTCTTTTTTTTCAAATTCGTGATATATTGTTCATTAGTATAAAAGTCAAAGAGAATTATCTACATAACGTTTGTTTTTGTTAAATAATATAATATATTGCTAACATTTATAACATGACTTAAAGTTCAGGGAAAACATTTTTAAAATATTACTTTGATTTAAAGAATATTCTATAGAAGTATTTGCAAACATGCAGTTTATAACTCATAGAGCATTGACAGGAAAACCAAAAATATTATCCAAACAAAAGGTTAGATTTCATTAGTTAAATGATATCGCAAATAAAATAAACACCATCATTTAGTATAAAATCCATTTTAATATGTTTTGTTTCAACTTGATACGTTTCATCAAATATTAGAAAATTAAACTGTCGATTCCTTTTGTTTCATATGATGATGGAGTGTCCATACTCTCTCATCCTCAACTTTTTTTTAATTGTAGAAATCTAAGAAGTCGTTCAAAGATAATATATTTTTAATTGAAGATGTTTTTAATTTTGGACATATGTAACTATAAGTATATGTATCTATCAATAACCACCTATCAACTACCAATCAACTACTACCTATCAACTACCTATCACCTACCAACTATCAATACCACTATCATAACCACCGTATAATAATTCCATGTAATTAAATACATGTCAATTTACACGACCGTCGAGGAGGATAGCAACAAACTGTAAGTTAACACTGTGTTTTTATGCCGTCAATTTGTCGCAATCGAACCCCTTTGAGATATCATATCTCTGAGTATGCAACAGAGATGACGCTGAAGTTTATTGAAACCACGAAGATCCCAGTTTATTACATTTTATTCAGTATGCAGAATTTACTATTTATATAATGCACTATTTAATTCTGTCCGCAATCATTAATGAAGTTCTCTCCTGTGCAGATTGTTACACTTTTTGCATATAAATTTATTAAATATGCGCTATACGAAAACACAATATATTTCATCGATTATTATAATTAGAAATCTGTTTTATAACCTTCCTGCAACTTTGGAACTTCCTACTGATACATAGACAATTATTAACCACAACTTCCACTTTTTATAAAATGAGGACAAGAGAGTTATGCTGTATTAGTCTGGGAATCAGTACTTGATAAGCCTTTCAAATGAAAATTACTTTTGCACCTTCCCTATCTATATATACAAAATTTGTCAAAATATATATTTAAATAGGTTTTTGTCCTGAGTGCTTTCTTTAGAACTAAGTGGTGTGTGGATTGCTGGCGTGTGTTTGAGGCAGGCGGTGAAAAGAATTGTGTGATTAAATAAACATATATAATCATTTAATTTTAACGAAAATTCTGCTGACATTGAAAGTAGTAAAACTATGAGGACAACAACGAAATTAGAGTATGCGTTCCATTTTCGTACACAAGCATAATTTATAATTTTGTTTTAGATGATAATACACACCTAAAAACAAAAAAGTTACTAAAAATTATTCACAAAATTTTTAGTAATTTTTTACAAATTTATATTAGGGCCTATTGTATATACTTCAACTTTTTTGTTTTTAGGTGTGTATTACCATCTAAATTTTTTTAATAAATTGTGCTTGTGTTTAATAAAACTGTAATGTATCATTATTTAGTATTTTTATACACAAACTTAAAGCTATAGTAAAATATGATAAATGTAATATTATTATAAGTACTACAAAATTACATTGTTCATTAAAAATAACAATATACGCTATATCTGAGATTAGCCCGCTCAGATAAAACAATTTAAAAGTTAATGCTGTCTAAAAAGTGTACTATGTTAAATAAGTATATTAAAGAATAAAAACTATTTATAACTCAAAATTATATATTAATTAATCGATTCATTTAAATTTGACTTATTTATAATGAATCTCCTAAAAGTCCCACATTTTCTATGTCGTGTGTAATATATAAATCTATAAAAATATAAAATGTGCATTTTATAATTAATTTAATTATAATTAATTTAATATAATAATTTATAATAATAATAATTTAATTAATAATAATTAATAATAATTTAATAATAATAATTATAATAATTTATAATTTATATATAATATAATAATTTAATATAATTATTTTTAATTCGTAATAATTGCAATTTAATGTATAGTCACTGATTATGAATATAAATAACATGTTTTGAAAATCGCGATTATTAGAATTTAGACGTATTACCTTTGATATGTGATCTGTGTACTTATAATCTGTGACCTGTGTACCTATGATCTATGATCTGCGATATGTGTATCTATGATCTGTGATTTGTGATCTGTGTACCTATGATCTGTGATTTGTGATCTGTGTACCTATGATCTGTGATCTGTGATCTGTGTACCTATGATCTGTGATCTGTGATCTGTGTACCTATTATCTGTGATCTATGTACCCATGATCTGTGATCTGTGTACCTATGATCTGCGATATGTGTACCTATGATCTGCGATATGTGTACCTATGATCTGCGATATATGTACCTATGATCTGCGATATGTGTGCCTATGATCTGTGATCTGCGATATGTGTATCTATGATCTGTTCCTATGATCTGTGATCTATGCACCCATGATCTGTGATCTGTGTATCTATGATCTGTGATCTGTGATCTGTGTACCTATGATCTGTGATCTTCGATATGTGTACCCATGATCTGTGATCTGTGTACCGATGATCTGTGATCTGTGTATCTATGATATGTGATCTGCGATATGTGTACCCATGATCTGTGATCTGCAATATGTGTACCCATGATCTGTGATCTGCGATATGTGTACCCATGATCTGTGATCTGTGTACCTATGATGTGTGTTCTGTGTACCTATGATCTGTGTACATATGAGCTGTGTACCTATGATCTGTGAGCTGCGTACCTATGATCTGAGTATACTATATAAAATGTTTAACTATCTTATTGACTAATTTGCTGATTCTTTTTTTTGCAACCTATTTATCTAATTATGAATTACGTAAATCTGTTAAATTAGAACTTCTCTGTAGACCGAACAGTGACTTTTGTAAATATGCAAATTATTATAACTAGATAACTAAATTAGTAAATATAATAAAATGTATACGGAATAATTTAAAAAAGCATAACATATATAAAATGTTAATAATATAATAATTAAATAATAAAAAAGATATTAATTAGTATCACTTATTAATTGTGTTACATAATATATTTTATTTGAAATTGTGGTTGTTAATATAAATAACATTATATAAATATGTATAATATTGTATATGAAATATAATAGCATATTATTTAGTCATTAACCTTATTAGTTTAAAATTATTAATTAATGTGTATCAACCATGTTAAAAACTCTATTTTCTTAACGTATATACATATATATATAGAGATAGTATATGTTTAATGTTATAATTAATTCTCTTTGTTCTACAGTTTATATATATTATTAAAATGTTGATGTTCAGAATAATTTGATTATTACTAAAACATGTATATTGTGTCATTAAAGAATTATAGAATTCTTTAATTAAATCTGAACAATTTATTACAATATTAAACTTAATACTTATTTACAAAATACTGTATATCAGAAGAAAAAAAATCACATTTTCGTCAAAAATATTGCCTGATCACTGATAATATATCATTGGAATATATTAATCAATGTAGTATTACATATATATATATATAATATTATTACAGTATATTAACTGAAAATAATATTTTATAATGATATATAATTTATTTACACAAATGATTATAATATTTACATTAAATTCTTATTTTTTAGATAGCAATTGTTTTTTTCATAACGTTATTGATTTTTTTAAACTGACTTACAAAAAATATTTTAAAATTAAAATTAGTCGGATATTATTTTATTGGCCATTTAACACAATCAGTTGAACAACATTGTATATCAAAATAATAGTGCATTGTTGCATTTATATAATTTCAACGGGGAATAACAAATTGAGATCACTTCATAAATCTATTTATTTCGGGACAAAATACTGTTTTGGAGCGATTAAACGCCACGTGCGATACTTCTTTTCTGATAAACAGTAGTTCAATTTATGTTCACATTAAAAATGTAACATGATTCATTTAGCTAACATGTGCTAGAAATCAAACCTAGTTACAAGCCAACTGTATCAACTCATAATTTATCTATGTCTACATATAATGTATTAGACACAAATGTTATTGATAAAACGTTGAGATAAAAACGATTCAACAAAAAGAACAAATATTATAATTGTCAGTCTATAATATCGATCGGTATTTTTGACGAATTAATCGATATTAAATCGATTAATTAAAAAATAAAAAATAAACATGATTAATAAACACGATTATTTATAAAAAATGACAAATTGTTTTTTCTTTTTGAGTAATTTTTATGAATAATTCTCTTCCTTCCCTCCCTAAGTTCTCAAATAATTAAATTACCTTCATCCTTGATAAGGCTGTGTAACGAAGGCGAAATATATAAAATATTATTAATGCGTTTTTTAAATGTACTTTCATTTGCGTCAATGCCGGATTAAATTTTAAATAACCCTGACACATTTAACTCATGGGGGCCGATAAGGGGTCCTTATCATACTTATATTACATACTTAAGGGTGCCCTGAACCTTATAGGTGTTTTGTCGCAGATGCACCATGTGTGCATGTGTTTTATCGACTTCTTGCACTTTTCAATGATGATAATAAACAGCACCTTTTATTTGTAAATTACAATTTATTATTATTATAAAAAAACTTTTGAAAAATTACTTATATTTACGATTTCAATAGTTGCTTACAAACCGATTCATAACCTTACTTGACGTGATAACTTTTACCCTAAAATTATCGTTTATATATATATTGTATATATATATATATATAGTTTTGATCCCTGAGTCTATTACGGCACTGTAAAAATACATCTTCGAGCATTTAATGTTTTGTATGGTTATTCGATGAATGGTTTAGTTAAATCACGTGTTTGGTTTAACCATAGAATTTGCTTGCTTTCATTAACAAAACATTTAATAAAATTTATATTACTGAGTATTTGAAATAATTGGTTTAAATGTATCATAAAACAAATCATTTTGAATAAATATTTCAATCATTTCTATGCAAAAATTTCTATGAAATATTAATTTAAACCATTTCAAATATTTTTCAAATTAATTTAAAATTTAATTTTGCCTTTTACTTAATTTAATTTTATACAATAGGTGTTTTGCACTTTATACTCTACGTATATATATGTTCTATAAAAACTCGAAAATATATACTAAACTGTAAACATTTAACTTTGTCAATCCAAATGTTACTAGATTTAACATAATAAAATCAATGAATGTATGTTTGTTTTATATTATGCAATACATTAAATTCAATTCAATTTAATTTAAAATTTTAAAAAATAACTATTTCAAAAGTAGATAAATTGAAGTATTTAATTGTATCCCAAAATATAAAATAGTATCTATGGTGCTGCTCCGTATTTTACTTTCTAAAGTGGTTACTTTTATTAGCTTAACACGTCAGGGATCCAACATAACAATACATACAATAAATATCCAGAAACTATTTTAAACATTAAATAAATATTAGAAATATATCATTTAAAAATATATATATTTGACTGCTTTAGGGAAATGCATCTATTTCATTGCTATGTGTTATTGATATGATTATTGCATTAATATATTATAATTCAATTCCGAATATATTTATTTAACTCATACCTAAAATATAATTTCAGTAAACAGTAATTAATCACGGATAATAAATAATTTACTTAAAACAATATCTTAACTTTGTATCCTTTGCATTATCTACTAATAAATAATTTACATAGTCTTGGAATTTAAATATATATATTAATAAAATTCGTTAAAAATGCTGAGAGATGAACCATAGAATAGTATAATATTGCAAATTATGAAACACAATCCGTGATGCATAATAAAATATCGTAGATGGCATTTGCAAATCTAAAATACCAATATTTAATATTTCGTTTATTGGGATTCTCCTTTCACCAATCGTGTTTTACTGGGAATAATTTGAGAATTAACTAAACTAGTTTAGAAGCTGAAATAAGTTTTATAATTAACTAAATATATATATATTAATAACAAAATTTACAGATACCAATTTTATCAAGTTTTTTAAGAATTATTTAGTAATGAACAATTGACATATAAAACATGGATTTAGAATATGAGACGTTAAAACTGTTTTAAAAGGTATATTAACCAGATGAGAAAAGATGGAGGATAATCACGTATAGTATTTTGTACCTATTACATTTTCTGTATTTCAATTTTTATATAAAAGAAATATTTTTTAAAGAAACATTTGTACAACATATTTATTTTTTGTTTGCAATATAAAAACGTAAAAACATCATATATTTTAAATAAACATTGTCGCATAAATCCTAAATATATGTATATATATATAAATTACTTACTATAAACTGTTATTATGTAATAATTCATATTAACTATAGTTAATATAGTTAAATATAGATAATGATCAGCTATATGATTAACTAGTTCAATAAACTGTTTTTTAATGTTTTTGGTTAAATCCTATTGTTAAGCTTTCCATTTCTCTTTTGGCATATTGTAAATTTTCTTTAAACTATTCACCGTCGTTATTTATTCTCAAGTATACTTAGTGGTCATACGTATTTGTGTGAATAATAATGTTAACCACACTAAATTTTTAATTATACAAAATTGATTATTTAAATATAAACATTTTGCAGATATTTCAGGACAACTAAGTAATGAAGCGACTTGTTGTTTTATTGATTAACATAATTTATAATCAACAATACTTCAAACATATCTAAATGATATAGGATGGCTCACTCTTTAATAAAATTCGCTCTATTGGTAAAAACAACTAGAACAAATTTGCTTTTTTGTAAACCGACTTAATTTTGTCGATTGAGCTAAGTAATAAGTGTAATAAACAATAATAAATTGTAAGAAATAAAATAAATCGTAATATTATTATAAATTGTTAAAAAATTAATATTGTAATAAATTATAATAAATTATAATAAATTGTAATAACTTGTAATAACTTTTATTGCTTGTGATAATACATCTTTTGACATACAATATTTTGTTGTACATGAAAAAGAAACCAGAGGCTCTTTCGAGATCTTACTGGTGAACGTTGTATATATATGGTCAAATTACACAAGAAATAAACACAAAAGTTTGTGTAATTCGATAATGTTTACAATATGAGGAAAAATTATAAAAACGCTTTCGTACATATAACTTATTTTTAACATACAGCTTAAATAGTACACTTATTTAATTATTTAGAATTCTTTTAGAATGATACATAAGGCCTATATAGTAAGAAATATGTGTATTCAAATTTACAGCAAAAAATTCACACACACACGAAACAAACATTACATGTAAATATATAAACATTAAATAAATAAATATTTGAAGACTAATATATTGCACTTAGAATCAAAATTATTGTGATTTTTACAAGACATTGCAAAATAATTGATAGGAATGATGCGGCCGAATGTGATAAAACATGTTACATAATATTACATTAAATTTCGCCGCTAATTGTATAATTTAAATTGAAATACAGTAATTTGAAAACCCTCAAGTATTAAGTTGTTTATAATAGTTTATCGGAAAAAATAAAGAAGGAAATGTTTTTTTAAAAACATTTTAACGTAATTTGAAAATTACATTTTCTTGCGATCTTATCGTGCTATATTATTTGTGTATATATTATGGTTTTAAAGGCATCAATGAATTACTGAGGAAGGACGAATCACTACCTCATGTTTATATTTACATGCATATAATATTTTTAATTCGATATTATTATTCATGTATAATACAAGAAATTTTGAAAGTTTGGAAATATTAATTTTTATCAACACTGCAGCATGAAATTATAACACGCAAAATTACAGCATTACGGTAATTACATATATATGTATATATATGTATTCCTTATGTGTATTATACAGTATCAAGTTAAACTTGTATACAGTACTTACGTGTTAAAATTTCTATCAGTATATAAGTATATTAATTATGAAGACTGGTTACATCGCTAATGATGATAAAACCAGAATTTATGTGTGTACATCATTCTCTAATTGAATCTACAATATCATTAATCAATCTGCCGAAGTGAATTTTAGAAAAAGGATTAAATAACCAAGGTACATCTGGTGTATTATAACGAGGATAACAACTCGATCCTGGATGTATTTAATATGTATAGTCAATCATATAGTTTCGTTTCGTTAGATTTGTAGCTATATATCGAAAAAGGTTATCCTTTTAAAACATGACCTTTATACAATATATTTAGAAATGACTATTTCAACCTTTGATGTCAATATCTGTCTATCTGGTCCATAAACTTTCTATAAAAAATAACTACATTTATAACTTAAATAATAGATGCAGTTGTTTTTAATATTTCTTATTTTATTTCTATTTTTATATATATAAATTATTTTAACAGTTCTTATAACTTATATAATGTATATATATATATATATTATCTATGATAGTATGTCTAAAACTATATTTAGGAGTAGTAGAGGCTGGTTTGAGGGGTTCTGAACTCCTACTGGACCTGCCACCTTTTTGTATACCTGTCTCATATGTGTTAGTTAGTGACGAAGTTGTGTGAAAAGTATTAAAAATTTGATAGAATATTTAAATAATATTTATTAATAATACTACTAAATGATGGCCTATATATCAAGATCATTATAAACAAAAATTAATATCTAAACCGTGCTACCGTTTACAAAATTCTCGGCAAAGTATGCTATATCAGCAAAATAGTTAAAACTACTAAATCTGTAAAAGTTATAGCAAAATTAACTGTCTAAATTTCAGTTTTACACAAAGTGACAACGACGGAGATTTATCATGTTGTACCAAGACTTCTAGAATGATTGAACGGATGGCATGGATTGAGACAAATAAAAGGAGAAATGTTTCAGTGTGTTTGTTCCCCTGATCACTCTCTCGGCGTTTTGTACCAAACGATAATTGAAATTTATGCGTTTGTATTTTGAGCGTTTAGTCCAATTCAGTTGTGTCGCACGACCGATACAAAGTGATACTTAAAAGTTAGTAGCCGACATTTTCCCTCTATGCCTAAGTTGCTTTGTTGCAAATTGCAGTAGCCAGCTTTATTTGACACAGTCCATATTAAGACTGCAATACAGTCACCAGTTAAAGAATCTCTTCTGAGGGCTTGATTTCATTGATATTGTTACAGTCGAAAAGTTGAAATTAGAATTAATATTGGCGAGAGAGAGAGAGAAAAAGAATGAGAATAGGACTGTCACAACTTTGACGCTGCCAACTTTTCTGAGAATATATAATAATTATTAATTCGTGCAAATGCTTAAGATGGTTATAAACAAATGGGATATTCAAAGAGATAAATTGGGTTAGCAAACTAGAAACAGAGTTCTTGATATTTTTAGAGATATTTGGAAGAACAAAAACAAGAAAATAATTAATTAATTAAATGAATTTGATAAATATGCTACAAAAATTATGCCAGCCATGATTTATAGATCGAACAATTCGAAATATCCTTGGAAATTTAATAGAATAATCCTCTTAATTTATATCTTGGAAATTCATTCATAACATATACTGTCTGTTCCAAAAGTGTATTGCTACTTCTACATTTGCATGGACGTCGCCACGATTTTCCAAAGGGGGGCGTTTTTTAAAAAGGGCACACTCGAGATAAAATTGTGCACGAAGATTAGATGCACAATTTTCAGTGGTGGTCTAGGGTCCCAGGGGCAGATAAATTTTATTACACATTTTTTTGGTAAACTAACCGAAATATTTCATGATAGATCCCTAACCCACGTATTTAGTCGATTAATTTCAACATACAATATATTAATATGAAATTAAGTGTTATATAGTAAAAAATTAGAAAAAGTAACTAATTAAATAAAATAGTTTTATAATCAATATATAGAGAAAAATATTATAAACTGAACATTATAAAGTATACATTGTATATACAACAACAATAATAATTAATAGAAAATTACAATAGCTAAAGCATATTTACATGAAATGCTTCTATGTCCATATACAGTCATGTGATTTATAATTAATTGAAATTCCAAAAAATGGTTGCGAGCGGAGCGAGCAACCTATAAAGCTGCGGAGTTTCAAAATTTGCTGTGCCTTTTAAAAAACGAGTAAAAGAAAGTTCAATGCAGAATTTAGATGTATTAATGTTAGCTTTACAAACTGTAATAGGCACCTAAGTATAGAGTTTACACCAATAAACCAATAAAGGAAGTTGTGTAATGAATGTATCCAACAAATTTACTCAAAGAAAAAAATTATATAAATTACAATTGTTATTCCTTACATATAAACATATAATACTCATGCGAACATATGTATAATTGAAAACTTAAATAATGAGATTATATAATGAGGCATTATTTTATGAAAAGGGCATTATTATATAACTCACATTATTACCAGAGGGGCAATATTTTCTGAAAAGGTCATTTATTTACACTCTACCACTTTATTCATGCAGATTATATAATATATTTAGACTTATAAAATTAAAATACACCATAGAACAAAAAATTATTATCGAAAAAAGGCACCATTATCAAAAAAGGGCAGAAATTAAAAAAAGGGGGGCTTTCGAAACCCCCCTGGCCTGGCGTCGGCCATGATTTGTCTCAATTGAATGCCTGTATCAGCATCTACATTTGTCGAGCAATTCTTTAGTACCATGTGAAGATTTACCATAGCTAACTAAGAATTCGAATTTTGAATGACAAAATTTCAACATTGGCATTAATGGACGCATATTTAAGCGGAAAAGTAATGATTACGAACATATGGACCAAGTAGAATAATTTTGGTTTTTGACAAATCAGGGGCGTGAGAAGTATCTTGGCATTGGTCCTGTAAAAACTCCTCTATATACAATTTATGTCGTGGAGCCCCTAAAATGTGTGTAGTTATTGTGTGAAGCATCTCAAAATTAAAAAAATTCTAGAAAATATCTGTTCAACTGGAGCCGGACCCCAAGTAATTGTGGATATTTTTAAAAGTTTTTAAAAGATAAAAGTAATAAACTATGTGCTTCACGTTAACTTAAAGCACAGAGATAACTATTTACCCATTTATTAATAATATTATACATAATAATAATAATGAATAATAATTTATTTGTACTCTAAAAGAAAGCATACATCAATACAGTAGCGTCACCACTTTAATCATTATTACATTATTGTTTACATATTATCCCACTAATAAACAACAGTAAAGAGCGTTCAAATTATAATTAAGTGAGCTTAGTTATCGAATAATACTAATAAGATTATATTTTCTTTGTTTAGAAACACATTTTTCATCAATGGTTCTTTTTCCTTAAGTCGAGCGTCCACAATTTTTCATTAATATACTTTAAAAAGTTTGGCTATATGTCTCTGAGAGGTATATGCCTATACGTACATAAATTCTCAGTAAATGAATAGATCTGTTTACTTTAGGCAATCATCATATAATTATTTTTCGGTTGACAAGAAAAAATACTAAAACATTACATAATAATTTTTCACTCTTTTTATAATTGCAAACGTCTAGGAAGCAAAGTATAGTTTACTTATTTAAACGTATATGTGTCGAAACAGATCAAGCTAGCAACGGCTAAACTAGACAGATGGATTCAATCAATTTAGGGTAATAGTTATATGAAGAATTATTAGCTAATGACCGGGACGCTATTTGCTTAACTAATTTCACATCAACTACATTAAAATGCAGTTCTAAGTATATATATACATGCACTGTTAGATACGCATTATACCTGGATGCCTCATACACGTACTCGTATATGAAACGAACAAATTAGTCAACCATATATATCTGATTGATGGCGCAACTTTATCTTTCATAGGAAAACAGTTTTTAATTACAGTGGACACATTTTTGTTCATCGCAGCGCGCTTTGAAATAACACCAGTTGTGAATTTCTCTGTATATGGCACTGCGAGAGGTTTGAAAGTTTTTGCCTAATGAACAACAATTCAAATGGTATGAAATTTACATCTAGGTTTGTGGTTAAATTAATTGGAAATAGGTTTAAACATGTTAACGTGCGAATGTATTTGCGAAGCTGCTTATCAATCATGTAATTTAATATTTTAAAATAAACCTGTGTTTTAATCATATATAGAGATCGGATAGCAGAGGTTTTATGGTTTTAATATTTCTAAACCATCATACTGATTTTTTAATTATTTATTTAATTTTTTATTTATGATATTTAAAAGAGATTTCTACGGCTTTTATAAAGTTTGCGGTTTGTGTATATATTTTTGTTCATGTAATTAATCTTATTCTTATTCTATTCATATATTTTTTTTAATACCTTACCTAGAAAAACATACGTTACAAATATTGATATCTGCAAATGTATTCAAATAAATCTGAATATATTAACATATATATCTACTACGAAGTATAGTACTATAAACAAATTTAGAGAATTAAACACATTTTATTACGCAGATAGTGAGCCCACAAGTAAGTTGAACATTTCAATTTTATAATGACCAAAAGATTAAACAATTTATTACACATAATTCATAATAACCTATAGGCTACACGTTTACCTCATATTTACATATATAGCCTATATTTTATAAAGGATTCAACACAAATATAATTTTTTTATTAACCAGTTTAATTTTAATATTTGAACGGTTTACCATTTGCGAGCACCGCGGAGCGCAAAATAAATAAAGTGCCTATTTATAATATAATACAATTTAAAGAAAATAGTTGAATATTTCGTTACATTTTTTAAATTATTAACTCCTATACACTTCCATTTAATTTATAAAATAGTTTGAGTTATTTAAAATAATTTTATTGTGGATATAGACAGTAATTGTTGGATAAAAAGTATTATATTTATAAATGTATAAACGTTAAACGTCGAGCCATTGAAAAGGCTTGTTCTCCACTGGCCGAGGTTGACAGATTGGCTAAAGATTTCACAAGCAATGATTCCATTTTCAAATATTACTTGAAGCTGGACTGAGAAAAGTATATGACTCAATTGGACTATAATATAATACACTTTTAATGAATAAGTTAGACTAGGACAATCATAACCCCATGTATACCCCCTTCCCCTACTGTTTTTACTATATTTTTCACAATATTTTTTTTTATCACTACTTAAAAAGTGTGTGGGGGGGGGGGGGCAACTGTAACCTTACCCCTTGACTCCGTGGTCCATGACTTATGAATGTCATATGTCGCTGATTATAAATTGACTTTTTAAATATGAGTTTTTTAGTTTAGTTTAATTACATGCGCATATCTTGAGTAAAGATAATTTGATATAATAATTTTTTGTATTAATATTATTAGATTAATAATTTATTTTAGTTGAATCGACTCTTTTTCTTGAAAAAATTAAAATTTGTGATATATGAATTTATATTTTTAATGACTTTAATAGGGTCTTTTATAATTTTTAATATAGACAAATAAAAGAAAATTTATCATAAAGTTTTATTTTCATGTTTATACAAAATATAACGATGATTATATATATAATCATATAATGTTGATGTATGCGTACACCATTAATTAAAAACTTAATAAAAAAATATATTATGTTTTTAATGATAAATCCGTGGTAATAAAATTGGTGGTGATGATTAGTTACCTTTCATATGCTGCATTTCATACAATATTTTATACTCCAAACTAGCGAAATAATAATACCCTTTTTAATATTATTATATCTGACGAGAGTATAATGTTCATGACTACTTCAAATATTTTGTTTAAAAATAAAATAAAAGTTGGAAAAATGTGGAAATGATTACACCGTTTAAGTAAGTAGGCATAGTCCCCAGACTTTTGGATCTAAATACCTGAATTAAGCTTACTGGATATTTGCTTTTTTATATTTGGTAGTATTACTTGCCAACTTACTTGTACGTACATCGGAAAATATACCGTAATATAGACATGAAAGTTATATATATATATCTACTGCTAATTGCTAAGCTTTCTCTTGTGAGTTATAATCTCAAGAAAAACTAAAAAAATTGTAAATAATTTTTCTGTGAGTTATAATAAATTTGCACTTCATTTGAGACATTTGAAGGATATATTGAGCTACCAAAAATTCTTACGATAAACAGTCAAATATTATATTAGAAATTATCTACATTTAATTTCCTAAATGTTTTTCAAAATATTTTAAAGAACATGACTTCTCCAAGTAATTTGTAA
Source organism: Coelogynopora nodosa (assembly GCA_034780555.1). Classification (NCBI taxonomy): domain Eukaryota; kingdom Metazoa; phylum Platyhelminthes; order Proseriata; family Coelogynoporidae; genus Coelogynopora; species Coelogynopora nodosa. The sequence continues at coordinate 29,831 of JAUZND010009675.1, forward strand.
ATAATATATTGTCGATGATTAATTAACAAAACTCTAAATTTACATTGTGTTTTTTTGTCATAAAAGTACTTACATTGTTTACGTAGAAATATTAAGTATCGCTTTTATTTTGAATTATTTACTTACAGCTGCGTAAATATATGTTTCATATTAAAACAAGATAAGCGCAACAACAAAGAATCTTTTTATTCATAACCTTACTTTTACAAGTCTTCTTAAGATTTCAATATTAATAGTCAATTATTTAACTATCCTATATACAAATAGAATGACTTTATATATATATATCTATATTAAAAGAAGTAGATATATTTATTGCTTATAATTATTATATTTTCTCAGAGCGAGTGAGAGGGTTTTGTATATAGAGATCGGAGAATTATACCGACCTGTTATCTTTTTATTATAGAAATCAAGAGATAAAAAACAACTAAGAGACTTTTAAAAAGATTACTGGTTTGTATCCCCTATACACTCTGATTATTCTTTCACTTGCTACTAAAACAATTCATGAATGGCACGTTTCAAATTTAGCCCAATTATTTTCTTTTCCCCAATCCAGATTATTAGATGGGAAGACGATAAAACGCAAGGGAAAGGGTAAATGCTAAACTATTTACCGTTTCAACAATTTCTATTAAGTAAATTAAATCATCGGTAAAAATAAAATAACTATAATACGTGATATAACAGTAGTATATAAAAATATTCTCTCTCTCAAAATGTTACAGTATCTTCATCAAAATGTATAATTTTCCCCATTATTTTCTCACTAAATGGTTTGGATAATTACATGCAAAACTAAATTTGAAAAGAAAGGCAACTATTGTACAGCGCAGGTAGTGAACATTTGGTTAAGTTATTCGTTTTTTTTAAGAACGCTGTCTAGCCGTAGTGGGAATTATTATCTCACCCCGAAGTCTCCAGATTAATTATAAAAAGTACCTTACTAAGTCTAATAAATAAAAAATCATACACTGGCTCTTCGAAGTAACGTCTTAAAACGTTACAAGTAACGGTCTCAATGACAATCAATTTAACTCTATACAATTAATGTTTATATAATATAAAGTAGATATTGATGTAAAAAAACATCCACATGGGATGATTATAATATTAATGAATTCTAACCCTCCCTTTTCTGACTTATAAAAATTGGATTCCATATATTACATGTTCACCTAAGAGATGACTGATTAATACAATCCCGCAAAACTCAGTTTATTCACACGATCAGTCATTAAGTTAATTTGAGATTATGATAAAATGTAATGTTTGTTGAATTAATCCGCATAACAAATCAATTTTCAGTTTTAAGCCACTCTTGATTCAATTATTATTAAAAGAATGGTTTTCTGCCTATATTTATATTTAAAGGGCGGCACAATTAAATTTAGAAATGTATTGTCACACTATATATCCAACATAAGTAAAATTAAGATATTTGGGCCATTGAATTTTTATTTAAGATTAATATTTAATAAATAAATATGCTATCATTAACAACAAAAATACTAACATCTAGATCCAATATAAATTTGCTATGATATTTATTAGCCAATAATAGCAAAATATTTTTAAATTATTCATTAAAATATGTTGCATAAAATGTTATGAACATTTCCTCAACAAGCATTATATTTCTTTCTTTATGTTGTTTAATATTATTAATTACTCTCTGCTAGGTTCCCTGCTTGGTTTTAACCTCCAAAATAATCGACTATCATTATCCCAATGAATATTGTTTAAGTCATTTTAATAGAATTTCTTGATATTATAAAATTATAATATTAACTATGCGGAGAAGTGCGGTTTTTAAGGAATTTATATGCAAATAATTCAATAATTTAAATTAAACAATTGTGTCATGACAAGGTGAAGAACATCTGGTAACTTTAATGCGGAGTATATTTTAAAATATCAACGATAAAAATGTACAAGTATAATGAATGTGATGATTAACAGTAAGTAGGCAGGTGATGTGTTTTGTCAGTATGAATGAAGTATCTCGGTCACTATTCATCGTCGCTGGCATCGTCTTCATTGACCAATCCGCCGAACACGGCACTTGGGATGGCCTGCTTCTCCACACGAATATCTGAAATGTTAGCAACGTTTTGATGTGTTAACTTTCAATCATGCTTTTATGGATATTCAAGTTTAATACTACTGACTTGATAGTTAGTAATGTCGCACAAATTGTAGTATTAATCATTTTAATTCTAAACTGTCTATTTTTATTTGTTTATTATGTTCACCTAACGATTATTGTTCGTAAATTAAAATGTAAAATTTTTTCTGTTCAGAAAAGTACAAACAGTGTTTAAAACTACTACTTCAGATTAATAAATGTAAAAAAATAATGTAATGACCGACACTTAACCCTTCGTCTGTGAAGATATTTTGTAGGGTTAGCTCCGTGGAATACCCTTCTTGAAAAAATAACTTCCTGTCATCCGATTAAGATGAAATTTGGAATACAGATACCTTCTAAAGACTTTTAGAGCTACCTTTTTTATAAATTAGTATAATATTATGACCTGATTACGTAATAAACTCTAGTTAAAGAAAACGATTGTAAATAACCATAGTTTACCAAAGTTTTATTAAAAGTTATACCATATATGAGTCAATATCTAGCATAGTGTACGTACATTATATGTTAGAGATTGACCCATAAATGCTATAACTTTTGATCAATGCAACCAATTGACTTGATTCTTTTTGCATCTGATTCCAGATCACGAGATCTATATTAGTTTGATATATTTGAATTATTATACTACTTACATAAATAAGCTATAAGTAGTACATATGCAATTTGAGTATTATTTTAATAATTAATTTTATTATTCTAGTTAAATGAATATATTTGACGATAAAATTATTTTTTTAATTAATGTTGCAAGTTTTAGCTCCTAATAATATTATTGACAAGTAAGAAAACCTAGTTGAGGGTATAAAATAGATCAATAATAACACCATTTTCTCTGGTATGTTTAAATATTTAAAATTATATTTGTTTTATTTTTTAGTTAGATAAAAGCATTTTAGCCACTGAGTAAAAAAAGGATAATATATTACACCGTTCAATCAAAATCTTCATTTATTTGTAAAGAACATTGGTATACCCCTCCATAGACGAAGGGTTAATCGACACCTAATAGTAACTTATTATTTTTAATTACTTTCTCTTCATCTTCAAATAAAACTTATACTGTAAACAGCGGTAGATATATACCACTACAACATTTTCAATTTCTGGTCCAGTGCCAAAGGCTTTCAGTAATATTTTTATAATGCAAAAGTTTCTCTTAAGTATATACTATTCTTAACTATTAAAATGTAGTTACAATTCTTTGCCGTTGGACGGCAAAATATGTTGGTTAGTAAGATTATATTAATATACGTATATATAAAATGTAATATTAATAATTCATATTTTTATAATAATACATAAAGTATCATTGAATTTATACATTGTCTAAAAAATAAAGGTATAATATTTCACCGGTAATGTGTGACAAATGGACATAGGTTAATTTTGGAATGAATATTTGTCCCACTTATGTTCTTTTGTGCTATAATTATAGTTTATTATTTTTAATAATTTATATAATATTTAATTGTTCATAATATTATTTTTTACTATTCAAAGTTAATTGTCTCTGAAATGTGTATGAGCTTAACGATTTTATTTTCATGTATTATAGATGAAGTAAACTACATTTATATATTTATATATATTTAAATATACAACATACTATATGTATATTATAATGTAGGTTGGGTTGACAGAATAATTCCACAATATTTTATAACAATTACAAGACCCATAAAAATTACGAACAAAATCCGGACGTCTGGTAACTCTGTATACACTATGAAAATAGTATTTTAAAAATCTAATTACGTCGGTATTGTTGTAACATTGTCAACGATTTAATGTTATGCTTACATACATAATAATAAAAGTGCAATTCGTATTAACACCTAAAACAAAAGCTGTAAATGAATATACTACGTAAGTAAATGAGAGTTGGAGATTGCTTTTTATTAAAACTTTTTGTTTTGTTATAAATATTTAACTAAAATAGTAGTTTCTACTTTATTTTTTAATACCACAATAATTGTTTATAAGTATATATTATAATTTAATATATAATTATTTTAATATACAACTAACAAAATAATGCATAACATTTATTCCCGTTTCTCCGAAATGCTACTGCTACTGGAATCAGTAGTATACTCTAAATAATGATTATTTTATTCATCCCATATCGAAACGAGACTGTTCGAGGAGCTGCTTCAAATGTCTTAAACTCACCAGTGGGCGCCTGATCATCTTCAGATGCAGCTGATTGGTCACTGTCATCCCCGTCGTCATCGTCATCTGCATCAATATCGATCTGTTCCGGATTGGCCTCCACAGGTCTGCTACTATTGGCTGCCGCCGCCCGCCTGTCAGCACCTTCGTCATCAGCGGCGCTGCCCCCCGTCAAACCTGCCGACACGAACTGGATCTGTCCAGGTTTACGAGTTGTGAGATCTGCGGCGGTGGTGGCCGCGGCTTCCAGGCGTTGCATATCGTTGGTTGCCGTGGCGGAGGCACCACCGTCTGAGGGTGGGATTAGCAATAGGGGGGCGACCTTAGCAACATCCATGGTGCTCAGTTAATCAGTTAATAAAATTAGTCAGTTAATCACTTATTACAAGATGAAATGTTTCTACATCACAGATTATAAATAATTATAAAGGACGGTCATTTTAAAAACCAATATTTTATTTTCTCGTTAATTAATTTTTAATCAACGACTTTTGTATGGATCTTTCTATTGAAATCATAAACCATATTGCTACTAAAGTCCGCCATTTAAAATTGAAGACCAATTAATTATATAAGAAATTTCTGACGACAACTCAATTCTAAATGCGACTTGGTTTTGTTTATGGAAAAACGAAAACAATTGAAGCCTTTATTTGGCTTTGAGCTTAACTACAAAGAATTTTTTTTAAATAACTTAATTTAAATATGAAAAGTAAATTATTTTTGTATGCCGTAATCAGTTATTCATATATGAAAAAAAATAAAGTCCTATAAAAAAAGTCTATGTTGATAATATCTAGTGGACCTCTTGTCTATTGTACAGTGATTTAATAAAAAAAATAGTTTGCATAGAAAATTTTCTATCACAACTAGGAATTTACAGGGAAGAATTAGTTAATCTAATTATGAAGTTAAAATGTGACATCAAAAGGTGCACCCAGGACTTCGAGAGATAAAGGTAAATAAAAAACATACTATGAAGATCACATTCATTGGTGAATATATAAAAGTAAATCTGGAAATATACAAAAATGATAACAATACTAAATATTTTGTTGTTCCTACATCTTGCTATAGTTAATTTATACTAACTTTACAGGAAACATGGTGTTATCTGAGTTATATAGTTGAATAATTTCAAAAGAAATTATAGGTTTAGTCAACACCATTCCCGTGAAAGCATATAAAGACTAACATTACTTCACGACGAACAACTATAGCAAGTAATTATTACGATATATAATTTTACAACTATTGAAGCGAAAACTTAACGCCTTTTATTACTTGCTAACTATAATAATTATATAGGATACCAGCGCCCCAGATGTGAAGTTCATCGGAGGTGATTTGTCTGAACAAAAACAACTTCTGAATTCACGTGAAAGCATGAAAAGTACAGTTAATTCTGAAAAATAATGTCAACGAATATTAAACTTTGACAGTCACATATAACATGAAACGCACAATTAGCAGATGTAGTATAGTTAAATTATTCTATGGTTTAACTATACTAGATCTGCTAATTGTGAAAACCAATTATAAATATTTCCGTAAATTATTTCACTTTCTCTGTCGCTTTTTGTAATCATTCTAAAATCCATAAAAATCATAAATATCATGAACTTAGTGAATACTTGAAAGGTGGTCGATCATTGTTATTTCAATATAAGGAGAAAGTCTGCTCATTTTTTAGTAATGTTTTAAAATACCAACAATAATTTTAAAATTAGACAACAAGAAAATATTAATCAACAAAAAAGATTATTAAGAATAGTAATTTAATATGTTTTAAATGATTATATTATGATTATGAAGTTAAAATGATAATACAATTCATGATATCATTAATAGAAGTTGTAAATCGTTACTTTTTCTCTTAAAATTTATCAAAAAATTAAAAATATTGAACTATATTATATAGTTTCGGTACATGTGCAAAAAGTTTAACAACTTTTAAAAGGAAAGATAATCGGCCATTTGTGTATGTATGTCAAGAAAAGCTGCAGGGTTGAACATTTTGAGACAATAACAAAAATTCGGATTAATTCTTCAGCAAACATTTTATTGCTAGGATATCCCAAGTGGAAGATTAAAGTAAAAAATAAAATATATATTATACACATCAACTTATATATTTAATACATTAAAAAACGCACTGCTAATTAATAGTCAAAGTCAGTCATGAATGTAATGACGAGTATATCGCACTTAAAATTATTTTTCTAGTTGAATATATATTTGATGCAATTTAAACAATATTACAAAATCGAAGTAATTATTGTTAATCATTATATACATAATTATGTAATTGCTTAACCCTTCGTACGTAGACATATTTTGTAGGGTTTACTACGTGGAGGGGGAGGGGTATTTTACACCCCCGGAAAAACAAACTTCCTATCTCCCGATTAATCTGACATTTGGTATACAGATACCTTCTAAAGACTTGTCGAGCTATTTTTATTTTCAAAACAATTAATCGATTAGTATCGTTTTTATGATCTGATTACATCATTAACTCCAATTAGGAAAACAATAGGAAAATAACCATATGCTATAACCTTTGATTAATTCAACCAATTGACTTGATTCTTTTTGCATCTGATTCCAGATCCCAAGATCTATATTTGTTTGGTATATTTTTTATGATTATTCTACTTATATAAATAAGCTATAAGGAGTATAAATGTTATTTGAATATTATTTAAAATTGCTGGATATTTTAATATATAATTTCATTACTCAAGATATATGTAAATAATTTACGATAAACTTATTTTTTCTATTAATGTTGCAAGTTTTAGCTCGTAACATCATCGGCAAGTATGAACACCCAGTGGGGTATAAAATAGATCAATAATAACACCCTTTTTTTGGTATGTAAAAATATTCGAAATTATATTTTTTATAAAACTATTTTAGACACTGAGTAAAAAAAATCAGGATCATACATTATATTACAGTTCAATCAAAAAAGTATCCATACTACCCCTGCTCCACGTACGAAGGGTTAAACACTAGCAAAAAAAAAAGCACAATAATAGAATTATTTTTTAATGCACACACATCACATTCATTATCAGTAAACCTTATACTCGTATATATTGTATAAAATTATAAACGCATGAGGACGGTATTGTTTTAGATATTATTTAGTTTATCGATATAGATTTTTTAATCAATATAAAATTCCTGATGCATCTAATATTATGGATAATAATAAACTGGTTTTCATTTACAACACATTTTGTACAGTTACATATACAAACACAATACTTGAATTAAAAAATTGAAAGATAGCCAAAGCATTATATTATAATATAAACTGGCTAAAAAAATGAAAAAGAAATTAACAGCTCATCAAATATGTTTCCTTTTCAGTATCGCATTTCATCCGCTGTCCCACCACTCTCTTTCAAACATACATTATACAATTACCTCCTGACTACACATGATTATATTAAGCATTTATCTCAGTATCATCATCAATTACATCTTACACAGACTTAAGAGAGGAAGTCTGTCATCAAACGAAATATTGCTTGTTTTAGATGGAAATTTAAAAAAAAATTTATATATATACCACAATTTTTCCCTAAACAAAGAGAATGCACTAGATGTTGTTTTCGGTGTTCTAGGAGATTGCAAAATCATAAATAGTCTACATTTAAATTTATGGTTTATATAGTTTGTTTGATTTAAACAGTAAATTGAAAATAATGTAATCTTTCGATTATTACAATACCGAAAAAATATATGTTAAAAAAAGTATTATTAATTAACATAAGAAAATTTCATTTTTAGCACATATTATTTACCTTGCTAGACCTTAATATGGTACTAAATAGGAAATGTGAAAAATAAAATAGCGTATCATTGGTGTAATAACCACCAGCTACATTTATATTATCAGGGCTTCCACGGTTTTACCTAGATCGATTTCCCTGACTTTTTGGTATAATTCAATTAAGAAAAAATATATAGATTAATAGAATATTAAATTAAAGTTTTATGTACTGCATTTATTGAATAGTAGTATCGTAAAAATAGATGTACGTGTGACATAATTAACATATCTATTTATAAAAAATGAAGATATTTAAAAAATACCATAAAATAGATATAGTTACATAAACATAATATATTGAAAAATATAATGAGTGAAATTTAGTTAAAGTTTAACCTTTTTAAAAAATATATCGGCTATATAAGAAGTATATATTTTTACTCAAATTATAAAGACAGTACTTTAAAAAATAATACTAATTTCAATCCCTGATTTTACATGAAATATTGCAGAAATATTTTTCAATTCCATGATATTTTGCTTAATTTCTAAATTCCCTGAGCCGTGGCAACTCTGTATTATAATATAGTTCTATTTCTTCCAGATTGATAAAAATAAACATTGAACATTAATAACACGAGAGTTCAGATTTTGTTTCTTTACATTTTCTTTCGTTAAACAATACTTTGTTATATTAAATTGGTTTCAAATTAAAATTGCTGTTTACTGTTGCTGACATTAAATATAATAAATTAACTTATAGTTCATTATAAAAAAAATAGAATCAATATATTATGTATAATAAAAATAATAAATTGAAACGGAATTCATTAATATAATAAATGTATTTTTTATCAGTTTATACAAAAAGAAAAAACGAAAACAAACAAAAACCAACTAAAACACGATAAACAAACAAACATATTCTATATTTTAGTCATATTTATGAAGTTCACTAATTAGATCTCCCATGTAACAATCCGTCCCCTTAAAAACAGACCAAATAAAAAACGTTGTACTTGTGTTATCTTCCTAATCAAATTGAACTGGTTAAGATTTTAATCATGTATAAATATAACATAATGTATATAATATATAGGGCTACACTGATAGACACGAAAAAAACTCCAACTTGATTTTTCTCGTGTGGTTTCCCTCGAACATAAAACAATATTTTAACAAATAGAATATCAATCTGAAGGAAACAACACTATAATAATCAATCAAAGTTATTCATCATCTTGGGACACAAATCAATTTGTAAACCCGTCCTAACATTAGGAGAAATAACCTATAATTAAAATTTCTACTTTTCATAAAGATTTAATTTGAAATTTTTACACGTTGTTACATCAAAGCTTTTAACAATCAGAAATTATGTTTTTAAAAGGTAACCTAGTTCAAACTCATAATTTTTCTAAAATTAGAAATTGTAACGTTTCTGTTGGAAATAATTTCTGATGATATCTGATTATAAAAGATGGAGATAATAATCACTTCTATCATTAAGATAGTTTGTTTGTGACGTTTAATCCATAAATTTTGACAAAATAAGTTTTATTTAAAATGAGTTTTTATCAATTCTTTATTTAAAATAGTATGTGGCGCGGCGTTGATTTGATTATAGTAACATTTATTATATCAAAATAACAAAATAACATTTAAGACTGATGTTCATGTTTAATAAAAAATATCCCAGTGGTTTTGAGAATAATTACCTTAAACTTTAGTCCAATATATCATGTTATGAACAGTTTATGGATTATAAAAGGTTACCCTTTGAATACAAAAAAATATTTATACGAAAATCTTCAAAAAATGATTAAGAGTAGTTTAATAATATTATACGTAATCGATTTTAAAATAAGTATACAAACATTTTAAAATACTTAAATTTTAGTATGGAAAGTCAAATTATGACCTTCATCGAAAAAACAAACCCGACCATTGAAATTTAAAAAAAACTGAAATTCGATAATTAGCACACATTTAAAAAATTCAAATCAATCGAATGTAAGTAACCCCTTTGAACAACGGATGATGAAACAGTATGTGTGAGATGTAAACCAGCCATGTTGGTCATTGTGATTGTTCTACAGTAAGTTAATAGTTAATACCTAAAATAACAGTCAACACCGATTTCTTATCGAACATCTATTTTAAATCGTGCGCAATATGAAGGTGACAATGTGACGCCAACAACATCTGAGTAGAACTCGTCGTGGAACGATGCAAACACTCCCACATGGCATCCCCTACGCTCACCTATCGACCCCATCTGCGCCGACATGAAGTTGACTCGTGTGTTATAGGTGGCCTGGACACTTCGACGAATTCGCAACATTTCGCGCAGTGTGTCCTCGTTGCCGTGGGAAACCTCGAACTCCTTCCAGGTCTGCCAGAACTCGCCAGTTGTCTAGGAGACGGGAAGAATAGGTATTCCAATCCGACAGTTAGAAAAGAAAAGTGACAGATATTATTTATTTACGTTTTTCTGTTAAAAAAATACAAAAATAAAATACCTTCAAGATACGATCTGTAATGGTTTGGTTGTGACTTTTATTTAATTTTTTGACAATTATTTTGAAATACAGAAATTTATTTTCACATCCCATATCCCAAATAGATGCACCAAGTAAAACAAAGTCAAACATTAGCAGATGCGCAACTGTACGACTTTAAGTATTTAAAGATTATTTTTATCAAATATATTTCAACTGTCAATTAGATTTTTCAGGTTCTTTTCATGATTTTTAGATGTTTTGAAAAATACTAGTAGGAAAATTGTCATCTTGTATTTTAAACGTGTTTTTAGGTTTAGTTCGTTTTATTATGTTCTATTCTATTGAGATCTATTTCGAGCTCTACTGGATTCGTTTGAAAAAATGTTTTTGCAATATAACCTTGACTTGTCAAAGTTAAATCTAGGGGAAAAATTATAAGGTGAATTTAAAAATTAATTTATTACCAGTTTTTATTTGAAACAGTTAAATCAATAACGTCAGCATGAAAAGTTGAAAAGGTATATTATTATCAGTCATGTCTGTTTACAAAACGGAAATTATTCGAATCAAGATAATTTCTAATACCTATAAAATTTACTTTTTTTTAATGAAGAATACTTAATTTAAGAAGATATGAACTATTTATTTTTGTAAGGTGATAATTGATCACATTCTTCATGGTCTTTTATTATACATAACACAACTATATTGTAGTATCCTACTAACTCAAACTGTCACATCGGTAGTATGTCAAAAAATACTTTCAAATATTGATATATAAAACTCTATGTACTGACTGTTATTTTAATGCCTAAATATTTTTTTAAATATCTGTGAATAAAAATAAAACGAAATTCGGCATAAATTTGTGAAATAGAAATAGGAAAATTCTTAAAATAGACAGATTTAAAAAAAAATTAACAAATTCATAGAATAAATTCTTATTATATTTTATCAAAATAGAAGATTTAAAAAATATAGAAATAGACTAGAAAACGATAATTAATTTGTAAATTATTAAAAAAGTGAAATAGACATACTAAAAAAGATCATAACAGGAAAACAACCTATTATGATTAGTTATTAATAATATAATATAGTCCGGGGGAAACATATTTTTATAAGACCTGTTCGTTTTGTTATACATTTGGGTGGGAGTCACATGGAGGACAATGAAGTCACGTGGGGAACAATGGAGACAGTTGATATCTACATTGATATCTAAGAAATAGTGGCCCTGATATCTAGTATCACTCACCCGTGGATCGCACATCTGCGCACAATAGGAGTAGACAGCACGGGCCCTGTCCACCTCGCCCAGCTTCCTCTCCATATCGGCAAACCGGAGGCACATCTGTCGGGCGTGCTCCTCAGGCAGCACCTCGATAGCACGCTCGTAGGCGCTCCGCGTGTGCGTCACACCGAACAGTTCCGCAATGCGTTGGATGTAGATCTTGAACATCTGCGTCGGGAAGAGTATAGTTACATACTGTTGTAGGAAAGGATGTGGTGTTTGATTTTGCGGAAAGAAATCTCCAATTTCACAATAGTAATGTTATAAAAGCGTCCGGTTTGGGTAACTTACTCTCTATGTAGTTAAAACGAGAGCTCCTAAACATTACAATATAAAATTAAAGTTTGATATTTCAGGATTTTCCATTAAAAATAAGTGATTTTTTATACAGTTTTGAATATACAATTGAATACAATACAATTTATAAAATTACAATATATTTTGTTACCTCCGCTCTAACAACTGTGACCGGACAGTCTCTAAATAAATAATTAGTTAATCATATTTTATTTTTTAAAAGTTAAAGAGAAAATACGATTAAAAAACATTCAATATTATAACTATTTCAATATATTCTAAATGTAATATTGTTTTCAATAATCGTAGATCCATCTCATCCTTAGTTTAAAGTATATACATTATATTTATTTAATTTAATTTGAATAAAATTAATTTTTTAATGTGCAGATGAATGTGTACAATATGTATATCATTGGTAACAGTTTTTGTTATTTTCATACCATTTAAACGTATACTATGTATTTCAACAAAACAATGATACAAAACATGTATTTGACACAAGTGTGTCATTTAAGTGATATAATTTGTTATTCTCTCTACTGATATCCGTTAAAAAATATGTTTTAACAAGTCCAGAATGAGAATTGATCCTTCCGTTCTTTCAAAGATGTTTATTATCTCGACTATTCAAAAAGCCTGAATTATTAATTGTAATTTTTTTTTAACTTTTTGGTTTTTTAAAATTATTTTATTAACTCAATCTTAAGGGAACATGTTTTTTTAATATATAGTCTATCTTCAAAAACAATAGAAACGTATCATTAAAAAATATATCATGATATATTACATGAGATTTAATAAATAAAATAATGAAATTACTATATTCCATTGCAATGGAGAAACACGATGAATGACTTTGTCTATAAGTCTCCCGTATGAAAATTAGGTGAAGTTAGGAAAATTTAATTTGTATACTTTGTAAGAACTTTACAAATAAAAAAATTACAAGTTCTGATACGCATTTATATTGTCTTGTTTTATTGTTGAAATATTAGTAAATATTTAATAATTTTGAACATTAACTTTAGACTGCTACATAGTCAGTACATTTATCTAATTACATACAAATGTAAAACAGACAATTCTCTCTCGAATAAATTATAAGTGTTTTATAACATCCATAATTTGAGACTAATTAATAAGTCATCGAAATAGCGATTCACCTCTAACAATAAAAAACAGGAATTTCGTAATTAAAAATATTGAAAATAATAAGTTTATATCTCTTGCTTTTAATTTATAAATTTATGTCTCACAAGTTTATGATTATAAAAAATTGTCAAAACCAAAAGGGATTTTTATATTTAATAATTTTTAATTTAATGTATTAACCCCCCGAATCCATTTCATCCAATTGTTAAAGAACGACACAGACAATCGTGTAGAAATTTAGAGCCTATAACATTTTTATTTCGTTATTTTTGTTTTTCCGTTTTGTTTATCAAGTTGATTTTTAAATTGATGTAAATTATATTCTAAATAATATTCTATACAAAAGATAGACAACATTTTAACTTTTGAAAAAAAGAGAAAAAAAATTATGACTTTTATGTTATTCGGACCATTGCCACGGGTATGTTAAAAAAAATTAGCTTGACTTCCAACAGCATCAGATTAATGTGAAATGTTGTGTCGACTTAAAATACTGTTTATATCTAGTATGCTAAGTTTCAGAGTGATTTATTTATCAGAATTACTTGATCTCAAAAATCGATTTTATGACCTGGTCTGAACCTGGCCATATTGAAAAATAAGTTATAAGTGCTTGAAAGTAGAGACACAGTACAATAAAAGAAGTTGTGTGTAAAGAAACAATAGACTTTATATATATCACTAGACGGAACACTAAGCGTTAAAACTGAAATTTTGGTTTTGGTGAACAAAAGCTCTAGAAGGGAGAAGAGAGGGAGGTATAGGTATTTCTATGTAAAAACTGATTTTTTGAACCTCTACATCTCGGGAAATAATACAGTTATAAACACTTAATTTGACCCACAAGTGGAATTTTGATGTAGTTATAAAGTCATTTCATAATTATTTTACATTTCTTAATAGTTTTTAAATGGGGTTTGAAAGAAAATCTTCCTGCTTTACCTATGTGAAATGATAGGCAAAAAAGATAACTAATTTCTCCCAAAAATGTCTCAATTATTATTTTCCTTCCCTTCTATAATCTTATTGGTCAGGTTACTAAACATTATAATTAGATGAGCGTCATACAGCGCGTGATAATGTTCATTAATTTACTTTTCCCTAATGCATAGCATACACAGTCTGCCACGTCTAGTTATTATTCCAATGTCTTTGAGAGAAACATATATTTGAACATATTACATGAAATAAATTATATATAAAATAATTCTGCTAAGTTTTAGCAAGTTCGATTCATCAGAGAAACAATATATATATATATATTACGTGGTCTGGACTATCCACGAGATACGCCTATAATCTGGCCAGTTAGTAATGCACACCAAAATAGCATTTTTTGCTACCCAAACAAACCATTTCAAAATTTTCTAAATATCTAATGGCTAGTAGTTATTTGACTAAAAAATTAATTTGGTGTCAACATATATTTTTATTTTTTAGGATTTTTAAGTGTCGGCCCTGTTGAGTTACAAACACCATTTTCTGCAAATCTAAGTTTGGTATATTTATTTTTCATAATTTTTCCCATTTTTAGTTTTCGTAACATCAAAAAATCGATAATGAAAAAAAAATATTCAAAAATATTCGAGACGTACGCGTGTACCAATTTTGCCTAATTGGGTCAATGGAAAGGATGAATTTCTAAGGGGGTGGGGGGTTGTACATAGCCTTGTGCAAAGGTCTGTACAAACACAACCAAGGACTACCACGTATAGACAATTACAAGGACTGCGAAGGATTATGTCGATGTATCAAACATCTATAAAAATTATGTGGAGAGCGGAATATATAATCGAAATATAGGTTGAAACAGAATTCTACAAGTAAAAAATACCTCAGAAAAAATATTGGAAAATAAATGAAATTTTGTTATGTTTAGGTTTCATAATTTTTACTTCAAATATTTTTAATTTACTATTTATTGAAACCGTATTATTATATAAAATTATATTAATAATAATAAAACTTTATGATTGCAGCACGATTTAAAAATTAATTTATAAACATTCTTGTAATTGAAATGAGCACGCGTCATTAATAAAAATATGGTAACATAGTATGCTAACAACTTCCAATTAAAAATTTTTGCATTTGGAAAGTGAGAAAATGTGACTTGTTAAACTGAAAAGTTAACAACGTTGGAAATTTCCAATAATAATTTATAAATAATTAATAGTACAATTAATTTTTTTATTCAAATTATCCAACATGAATGCAAACTATTTACTTGATAAAATGGGATGGAAAAATTGATGTAATTTAAACAAATATTAAACTGAATAAATCTTCAGTTTAAAATCTAACTAATTATATTAATAATTCGTTAATGCTAGGAGTAAGGTCTGGGCAACATTAGACATGATTGGATTGTTTGCATTTATTAAATACCTACGAAACTTTTTGGAAATAATATTCTATGATTGCATGCTAAATCGTTAACAAAGGATCTCCATGCAGTCAATTATTCACGTTTATAATGTTACATATCACATCAATAAAGGAATACAATTTTATTGAAAGTAGGATCATATTTAAAAAAATTATTATTATTTTATTAATAATTCAGTCGTAATGAATATTATATGAAATAGAATAAATTAAAGGTCAACTTTAAAAGATATTAGTGGAATGTATATGCGTCATGCACGAAGTTAAGTTCTTTTTATCTATAAATATATATTTACGTTTTTTACATAAATATTATAGATTTTAAACAAATAACACATATAATACATTTGAACAAACCTAAGGCTATAATACATTCTACAAACATATTATAATGGAGAATTGAAGAGTAAGAAATACTTGCTATGACAACAAATGTTTTTAAAAAGTGGTGACAAATGTCTTTACTATAAACATTGAACAAAAACACATATTTTCAAATATATATACACTTCCATGTTATTTTTTAAATATTTTAAATGAAAATTTTATACATACCATTTTAAAAATAAATGTTTCCCTCACCATTGAAACAAAACGTTTAAAGCACAGCATAAAACATGAAATACCATCTTATGTTAAGTTAAAATATAGGCTAATACAAGTAAAGGCTAATGTGTGGAACGTATTACTGGGGTTTCGCAAAACGTCACATACAATATTTTTACAACGATGGGCAATAAACTTAATTTTATTATAAAATTAATTTACGATTCATTGACCAATTATATTATAATATTAAAGAAAAGAAAATTCAAATTGGTTTAAAAACAGAACTTTTATGACGATATTAAGAATGCAAGTTATTTTAAGAAATCCGAATCATTAAAAAATCAACTTCTACAATCAATCAGCATCGTTATAAAGTAGTACAACGTGGCAATGAAGAGGCGGGGAAATTCATGTGAGAAGAAGCACAAAAATTAATGTTTAAGATAATAAGGCTTAAATTTAAAATATATTCTTTTTTAAAGAACAATCATTGTTTAAAAAGTTCAACTTTTTTTTAAATGCTTGTGTTGTAAGTACGCGAAACATAATGTGATAGTAAAGCCAGACACTATATATGCAAAAGATAACGAGCGTTCATTTATAAGAAATATTGTTATATTTTAATTAATAAATTGATACCATTTTAGCTTACAGCTGAACATCATATAAATTGAATAGTAATACAATTCTATGACAAAAAATATGCCCCGAAAGTATAATTTTACTTAACTAGAATAATGTTATTTATATTAATCAAATGTCAACCTCAGCAATCACATAGAAAATATACGAAAAATATTAAATATATAATACATAGATCTTATATTTAATAATATCAATAAGTAATACAATATTAATTAAATATATTGCCTAAATATAATAAAAAATTAATATAAATGTAATTTTGTCTTTTAAATATGATATGTACAAAAATTTATAATAATTATAATATTTATTAATAAATTGTTTTTTTAAATGATCATATATAAATATCACATGCATAATAATTTCAACAATTTTTTATAATGACAAATGAATGAATATTTTTAATAGAAGAATAAAAATTAAAACACTCGAAGAAAAACAATACCTCAAACTTCTCATTCGGCAGAATAGCTTCGGTGGCTCGTTCGTATATCTTCATAGCTCTTCTTGCCAAACCATGTTCTTCTTCAAGTTTCGCGTAGAGTAGGAATATATCTGTAATCAGGAAAGTATAGTATAACAATGCTGTGTAGATTATCAATGTAATAAGTTGAGAGATATTAGGCAGCAACTAGTCATATACATAACAGACAGCAGATAATACAACCCGATGAGAAAATAATGATGTAGATCATAAATTAATGATGTAAGTTTTAGGGTTACCCTTAACAAACTATACACAAATGACAAAGAAAATTGAAATCTTTTTACAGTGAAATTCATTGGGTCAATTACAAAGGTAAACATTTTAAAAAAGAATGTAATTAAATTCCTTCAAGTACAAGCTAAAGAGTATACAATGTACGATCAACCTTATGTTTCTTATAGAAGGCTAGAACATTTGTTTTTTAACCAACATTTTGAAAAGGCCACTAATGTATTTATTACAGAGTTTTCATCAGTGCGCAACACAATCAATACACTTTCTCCCTGTGACTGTTTATTGAAAAACCATATTCTGGGACAGGCGTTTCATGTCTCAATAAACAATAATAAGATATATTCCACAAGACTTAACACAACACTTAGTGCTCAGAGATTGAAAATTGTCTTCTTTACCTTTTGGTTAATATATTTTGCCAGTATTTTTAATATAGCAATCCTCCGGTCTTGAAAAAATATCACTTTTTTCGGAAACAAAACATAACTAAACTATTCATGGACTATTTTTCAACATAATACAACCAGACCAACTAATCCAAATTTTGACAAATTTTAATTGTGAACAAATTCATAAAAGCCAATCTGTTGAAAATAAATATTTAATGCCGTATTTGCATAAAAAAATTATTTGCTAGCTCTAAGCACAATTACTGTCGGTGTCAAATTAGATATTTTAAATCAAATAAAAGCATAGACATTTTGGTGCTTGTATAAACAAATTAACCAACGCCTTTTTTATTATTTGATAGTTAAGTGGTAATACTGTTAGTAAATATTCGACAATAGTCTAATTTATTTTAATTAAAATTGCGCATTGAGAAATCAAGAATACCATTTTCATTCACAAGTGATATTGTTTGGGTACTTATTAAATTGTTGTGCTATGTTGATTTCGAATAATACGTGCATTTAATTAAATATTGTTGTTTACATTATTAACATTCTATATAGAATCTGTGTTTAAAATGATTGTTTAACGTTCGATAAAAAAGCTATTCTACACGATCTTTTGTGTCACAAATACATATTATAAGAGTGATGAAATCTAAAATCATGCTAGTATAACTTGGACGTAATATGCTCTTTTCTATAATGTCATTCTATAAATAATGTCATAATAAATATGTTCAATTTGTGTTGTGGAGAAAATATATGTCTTTTAATTTTCAATATATACTTTTATATGTGACATTAATTAATTTAAAACACTTGGACCATGCCTTTTATTTGGTTGTAAAGATATATTGCCTTATAGTAAAAAACGGTGTAAAATTGACAACCTTGTAATATTGGGATTTATAGTCAAATTATTATGTGTTTCGAAAGTAATTATGGTTAAATTGAAAAAAAAGTAAAAAGTAAATGTTGCTGTTTTAAATAATAGAAAATCATATATATTTCTCGCATTAACTAACCAACAGTAGAACGGCAAGTGTAGCATTAAAATAACACACATTTTCTTTTAAAATATATGTTCTAGAAAAATCAAACATACAAAACCTTTCGGATACCACCATAAAACTATCTTTAATATTATTTTAGAAAGATTTCCTTTTAATTTGGTAGAATATATTTCAATAGTTTAAATGTGATGAGTCATCAATTGGTCAGAAAGCTATATTTCAGACTAAATTTAAATAAAATTATCTTCCTAACATTTTGACCTTCTTTAATGTCCTTACAGTGTTTCTTTTTTAAGTTTTGAAGAAACATATATAATCTATTTAAAAGGATAAAAATATTGTAGTGGGGTTTAAACGTTATGATGCACACTATATAGCAGTTTTTTCTGTAAAAACTTTACTAAATATAACTTCGCAGTTTTAAATAATTGCCAATGACAATTTTGTTCTATATTAAATTACGTATATTACAGTAGTAAAATAGTGTAAATAATACTATAATAATGTTTCGGTTTTATTTTATACAATTTTAGTACTTTAATATAACAAATTTAATACAGAAAAAACTCACGGTGAACTCTTTTAATACGGTTAAATTGTACTGAAGATTATAGTTTTTCATAATAGCGGTATATTATTATAGTATATTAAAATGGATACATTCTATTCAAATCCTCAACATTACCACAAAATAAATCAAAATTATATATATATAAAAGAACCAGAAATTATCAAAGCAACTGTCAAATAATAAACAAAATGTAATAAAAATATCAGGATGGTTTAAAGGAATAACATTAGATGGTTTAAAGTTTCATGACTAAACTCGAGGAAAGGTCAAACAAAAAGGAATAAGTTATCATCAAACCACAAATATTATTTATAACAAAATTTACAATTTACAATTAAAACCACGAGAAATCAGTTTATCAAAAATGAGAAAAATATAAAAACAAAATCATCAAACTTCATACAGATATTAACAAATCTAACAAGCGGACTACAAAAACTGTTATAATAAATACTATCGGAAATATTACCATTAGGAAAAGAAAATAACATCAAAGTTAAAATCATCAACTTTATGGTAAATTTTTGTATTAAAAATGTTATTGAAAACTTTAATATCAATATCTAAAACAAAAACTTTTTTCTAAAACCAGTTCTGATGGGTAGATGTCACTGAAAATTAAAAAAAATTCTAAACATTATGAGTTGCTATGTCATCAATATAACTACTATTTTTGGAACATTTAAGGGCTATTTGAGGATTAACAGTTTTAAGTTTATTAATAAAATTTAACTCTTTCCAAGAAAGTGGACTTGCACTTCCGCCCATTGGGCCGGGATATCTTTAACATGTTTATAAATAAAACTACCAAACTGAAAATAAGAATTAAAAAGAAGAAACTTAATGGCAAGACATAAATCAACTTGAGAAAAATATAAATAGTTCGAATATTTTTACTGGAAGTCCAGAAAGACTTTTTGTTCAATTTATTGACAGAAATGCATAACTGTTGGGTATGATTGAACATTTTAATAATAATTTTAGTTAAATCAGTGTTAATATTTATAAGAGGCAGGCTGGTATATGAAAGTGCTAAAATCCAAAGTTGTAATATTCATAGCAGCAATGCCTTTAATTTTATTAACAAATTCTAAAGAATTGTCAATTCTTCAGTAGTGATGATAAATAAAGACAAGCAAATTTTCAGTAGTGAAGAATGCAAAAGAAAAACCAAAACAAAATTTTGGTATTAATTGTAATAAAAAAATGATTTTTTGTGGTTTTTATTTTGCACTCCCACAGTGGTTGAAGCCAAGTGCTGCGTAAATAAACAGATTGGCATTCTTTTTTAAAAGTAATTTTTTATACGTTGAAGTGCTAAACATCGTGTATTTTTTCGATAACAAATGACAAAAACACACCTTTGTTAAAAAAATCGATTATCTGAGGAAATGCTTAGATTATATGAATTAAATGATTAGATGCCATAAACTAAAAAAATTAATAACGAAAGTATTTGTTATCGTCACATGTTATCACAAAACTGTATTTATTAATTTGTATATAATAGTATAATATGATTATGTTATTTACGTTAACTTGGCTATTTTTAATTAACATATTGACAACATTCTTGTTAGTCCAGAGCATTAGGGTTAAACCTGTAAATAATTCAATAAACATTGAATTTATTAAAATATGTTTTCTCTATAGCATCCTGAATAACATATCAAAAGTTTCCGGGTTTTTAAGACGGGTTATTTTCTTTATAGACATAGATATGTTTTAATAAATGTAACTAAGTATGAAATGGCGTGTAAATTCAGAAGTAATAATTTATTTTACAATTAACACAATTGCTAAACGTATTTATCGAACAAATCACCTTTAAAAAGTTGTATTTTACAATTCTTTGAAAAAATAAAATCGATAAAACATATCCAATTTGGGTGCCAAAATGATAAATGATAAATATATATAATTAAATCAAAAATATTTAGTGATAAGTATATATGCTTTAAACGTTAACTTTGGTAATAGTGTATTTAAAAAATAAAAATCAGTTCGATATGCATAAAAATAAACTAATATAACTAAATTGATGTACTGTACATATACATAATATAAAATATATGACGTATTTAAATATTTATAAAAATAGTCAGATATTAAGATTTGAATATTATAATTAATAAATAATATAGTAATAAAATAATAATATTAAGCATGAAGGATAAAACGATTTAGAAGATATACTTATAAAAGTCGTATTGACTATACTGGGTGAGTTTATGTTCGGTTTTGAAAAAGTATTGAAAACCAGGTATTGAAAACCTTTTCAAAACCGGCTGATTCAAAACCTGTGGAAGTTTTGACCAAGTTTTGAATCCAGGTATTGAAAACCATTTCAAAACCGACTTATTCAAAACCTGTGGAAGTTTTGACAAAGTTTTGAATCCAGGTATTGAAAACCATTTCAAAACCGACTGATTCAAAACCTGTGAAAGTTTTGAAGAAGTTTTAAAAACTTTGTTAAAGCCAACCAATTCAAAACTTATTAAAGTTTTGGCAAAGTTTTGAAACCATTAAAAGCTTTTTTGATTTTTTCTGACGAACAATAAATAAACATGAAAAGTGTGGAGTGAAAAAAAATGTCTGTCTTTATTACATTATTTAATTACCAATCACACCAATTTTTTAGAATATAAAAAATACAGATAGGAAATTAACATACAAACATGGTTTTGAAAACTTTAATGACGGGATTTATCTGTGAAAAAGTATTGGAGAAAAGGTTTTCAAAACTTTAAAAAGTTTTCAAAACGTTTTCAAAACCAACAAATATAGTGAGTTTATGTTTGGTCTTCAGTTCGGTTTTCAAAACTTACTAAAGTCTTCAAAACCTTTTCAAAACCGAACATATTATACATATTGCCAATCAAAATACAGGAATATGTAGGAAGCAGACCGGCTGTTACATATTTCACTATAATATATTTCTAATAAAAAAGTCTGATCGATAACAATGAAATTCACTGATATTTCCAAATTAAATTCATAAATTGTAATAAAAGTAATATCAATAATAGCTTATCAAGTTATGCTGCAGCGAAATAAGGTTCAACATCAAACAAGGTAAAACTAGTTTTTGGTACCCAATGTATTTCTATGAGATCCTTAAAATAACATAATAAAAATAAACATTATTTGAAATTGAGAAACAGGCATTATTTGCATAAATTTAAAATGGCTACCCTTTTATTGAGACGTGTTTGATGTTTCAAAAAGTATTTGATATTTTAAAATCAAACATTAATTTTTTTAAATATGACTTTTTCAGAATGAAATATTATTGATTTTCACAGTGTAGTAACATATTATCAGTATATTACCTAATTCATTATTAATTATTATTATTATTTAAAATGTCACGCAATAATTTAACCTTTTACGAATACATAATTTTTGTATGCTGCAAATTTACATTTAATTTTTATATAGAAAATGGCAAAATATTGAGAAATATTAAGTTTCTGAAAGGCATCACAGAAATATTCAAAATGTTAATGTCTAATGTCTTTGAATTCTGAATATATTGTTTTAAAATTTTCGTAGCAGTCCTTGCGCCCAAAAATAAGCAACACATCCACATTACTCAACCTGCAGTCTCTTGCACTTTTCACCTTTGACTGTGGTGCAACGTAAGCTTATTGCAGCAAGGTAAAGGTCAGGAAAAGGGATTCCGTAGGAATTCTTTTCCGCGAAGGTGCGTTGACTCTTTCCATTATAAACAAAAAACGGTTTTAAGTAAGATACTCTAGCTTTCTAATCAAATATACATTTGATGCAATGCATGGAGTATGCTTTTACTTTTAATAAGAGCTTCACAGTCTTCTTGATTGTAAATTATGACATTCTTTTTCATTTATTAAAATCATCAACACAAAATAAATCAAAGTTGAATATATTATTTAGAACCATAAATTATAAAAGCGACAGCCAAAAATATACAAAATGATATAATAATATGAAGATAATATCAATTAAATATTCTTTTAAACAATCGTAATTTCGAGGTATTCCAATTCAACCCAAAAATATTCTTTTAATATTATAAACATGAAATACTATTGAATTTAATTATAGAAATACGCAATAGTATAAAATTGAATTAAATTGAAAATACTCGTTTAATTAAGATTAATTACGGCTTGAAAATATTTTAAAATCAAAGAATTTTTTTTTTTTTTTTTTTGTATTATTATACTTCTTATTGTTTATTTATATTATTATTTATTGTAATCTTTGTTGCAATTTCAAGTTGAATACAAAGGGGACCTCTATCATGTGTAATAACTCAGGCAGTTGAATACGATGTATAAAGGACTTAAAATATAATGATCTTTCATATAGAAAATCATGTGCAAAATACAAAAGGCACTTTGCTCCGATACCTTATAACAATACTCCCCACAAAAAAAGATGGCCAAACCAGCCTTAGTTCCGAACTTGAGAATAATACTCTAATGAATCAACGTATGTACATAGTGGAGTCAATTGGGGCTTTTATTTGGATAGTTTAGATTTTCGACTCTATTATTATATAAATCTTAAATGATATATGCATTCTAGTATTGTTACATTCTTTATTCGATGGTTTTCTATTTGTCTTTAATTAAAAGAAACCTCATTTTAAATGTACAACAAATTCACAGGATTTTATTTAATTTTTCTAATTTAAGGGTCAAACATTCATAGACCAGTGTAAGTTGGTATTTAGGCTGCTTACTTTAATGTAATTTTCACTGTGGGCTGCTTAATTAATATATTCGTCAGTCTTGCCGCGTTGGGTCATCCTTTCATACGTTGCATGCCTTAAATGATTCCTAAAAGTTTTAGTATTATCATCTCCAACTAGTAAAAAAGATTTTCCATATCCTCCTGTCGTTGCATATCGTAGAAACTCAAAACATCAAAAGAAAACTATTAAAAACAGATACTGTTAATTGCAAAAACACAAATTGCTCAAACATCAAATTATAACATAAATAGTGTAGTGTAACTGTATGTGAGCTATGTAATAATATTACTAATAAATTTTCAAATCATAATGTTAAAAAAAACACAGGTGATTGTACAACCAAGAACTGCATTTATATGCGATCACTTGTGCAAAATGCAATCAACTCTACATAAGTGTATTGCACATAACTTGTGATGCCGATTTATTGATCTTTCGAACACTTCGAGGCAATACTGTTTAAATTAGAGATAACACTGCTTATAGATTTGTGATTATGCGAAATCAAATTCAATATGATATATATCTCTCACCAGAACAAAATTGAAATGCCACAGACATTCAAAATTGCTGAAATATAACAAAAAAATTAAGTGGTTTAGGAAACTCCGTTTGTTTCAATATTCTATTTATTGCGTATCTACTTTTGTATCTATGTAATATGTACATAGCATTTGCAGTACTTTGTAAATAAAAAAATAATGTATAACCTTATCAATTTTTTTCATCAAAGTGTACACAAAGTCTATTTTAAATTTATTCCATTTTGGAGTACACTTTTTAATTTGGAGTTAAATTATTTTAAAATATTATTTTTTACTTTGCTTCAGCTTAAACTATCAACTTATATTATTCACGATTGCAGAAGACAAAATAAAATTTGCTCTAGATTTCACCAATTATAAATTCAAACTGGAATATAACTGTTAATATGTACCCTGCCTAGTTTGTGTGAACTCGAATCACCCTTCCTCGCGCTCGAGACTAACTAGTGTATGATAATGCAATACGATAATAAATAAGCTACTATATCCAAATACGTCATATATGGTCTTCAAAATAAATAGCAGTATACTAATAGATATTACATATTAGTAATTGAATATGTATTTAATATATTTGTTGAAGTATTACATGACTATATGTATATGATAATTAACTGATTTTAGGAATTCCATGCTTAGAAAGTACGAGGATGCGAAGCATCCGAGTACTTTCTG